>OY856412.1:1280504143-1280659143 GCA_963693085.1 Alisma plantago-aquatica | reverse complement strand
TAGGAGTATATTCTAGATGAGAGAAAGTTAGTTTATTACATAAATATTCTATATCATTGACCCCACAAATGAAAATTTTCTTTCATTCTTCATGGGGAAAGACAATTCATTGTAGATGATTCTAATCCATTATTAGCTGGATTTCCAAGTGTAAATGTAGAATCTAACATTGATGAATACTATATCTGTCAAGATCACACATAAAGAATATTAACTAACGACTTCTAGAAGCATGACTTTTATAATATAAACAATACTTTTTTCTAGATGATAAATACTACAAATGTTTCTCAATCATTTATATATGTTTTATATGCTATATATTCATGTTTCTAATACTCCTTGTTTATGCGATTTTTTGTAGATCCTTATAGCATGGTTTATGACCATAGGGATGTTGAGCACCATGAGGAGGTTGAGAATAGTGAGGAGGCTAATCATGATGTTGAAGAGGTTGTTGCAGAGTCTACTGCCTCACACAATAAAGGCATCATGGTCGTTTACAAGTAAAGGACACTTAGGACCAAATATGAGCATTTTCCATTGCTTTTGATGCTAATGGAAATCATAGTGTTTTCATGCACTATTGTGGAGCTACTGCACATAGAAAAGTGCTAATAGTCACTAAATCTTGGCAAAAAGTTAATGTTGCCATGATGAGCAAGGACATAGCTATGAGTTATATGTATTCATACTATGTTTATTGATTTCTTCTTATTCTTTTATTTCTCATTTCTAAAACAGAATAACTAGTTTTGGAAGGCATTTATCACCTTGATTGAAAATCTTATCATCAAATGTGCTACAATGTTGTGGGTATATGTGGAGGAATTTTAAGACTAATATGATAAGAGAATACATATATAGCACCAAGAGGAAGATGTCCGTCACTGAGAAATATAGGTATCTTGATGTTGTATGTGGGAGAAGCTTTGTGCTTTAAGGATATCTGATGAGATATAATCTCACGTAATTTAATCTACACTTATGATTAATCACATGAGTTCAAGGTCTTAATTAATTAACATATCTTTTGGACTAAACATGCTACACTTAAGGCTAAAAAAGAAAGACATGTAAAGGTTGTACACGGAAATCAGTTGGGTCCTTATGGTTATGCCCTTTGGCTACCAAAACATGAAAAAGTACAATCTCTAGGAAGAATCAAGCATAGCTACAAGTCCATGTCCACTACTCTGATATGAGGAGTGGATAAATGCTAGAACAAATAGATCAAGAGTAATTCCCTACCCCACAACCACTGAGGTGGATCAGAAAATGGTAATTCAACTCTCATAATGCATGTTTATTTTCATTTTGATAGTTGGGTTTTATTGACTAGTTCCATTGATGATGATTCATGGGAGATCTATGAGCACAGAAAAAGAAGAAAATTTCATCCTTAAGGGCCCAAATGATGAATTGATATTTGCTCTCAATGCTCAAGAGCACATATCTGTGTTAGAGGCACGAGATTTGGTTTTGGGATAAAATCATATTTTGTCTTATCAGAACAACCTTGCAAATCTCCAATAGTGACAATATGTCACAGGAGGAGATAGATGAGTTGATACAATAGAGAATATAGGAAGTAATGATATCCTTTCATCCATATAAATCTCAACCTACTCATATTGTCGTACGCCACTCTTTAGACAAGGTGTATAGGGTAATGGGAGTACTAACATGGACCCTTCGGGTCCGTATGATGATATACGTTTCTTTGTGATATAATATTTTTCTAATTCAATATATATGTTTTACTATTTCTATACAAAGTACTATACACATTATAGGTTGCTATAAAATGTTGCCTTGTAGTTCATCATCATGTATTCAATATTGTGGTTGAGGATGAGGTTTTGCCACATGGTGGTGGGACACTGCATTGTAATGCAATAAAAATGTGTGGTCTTGTATACCTAACTTGTCTATACACTAATTAAAGCCACACAATTGTTGATACCTATGAAGGAATATAATACTTTGGGATATGTAGAAGGTGGTGTAGGTGTGGTCTAAAAATTGGATTGTCTATGGGAAGATATGGAAAATGTATGTTGCATAGTATTTATAGTATCTTTTATTTACATGTATATGTTGCACGTGAATATTTAATAAAAAATAATACCTAAGAGGCCTCCTAAGGTTCCTCCTCCAAATCTCCATGCACCTACTCTAATTTTGTAGGAATTATTTGGCTCACTAGGTCCTTAGTGCCATGGCTTGTGTTGATGGTTAGAGAGTATTTGACAAGGGTTGAATATGCTGATCTCTCTGTTTGAGGATGTTGCATGACAAGATCATAACACTAATATATTAGTTTAATATATTAAGGAGATATTTGAGTATGAATGGCTAAATACCTCCATAATTTAAGTTTGTATATGATGTGATCTTATGGCTAAATACCTAATTTTATGTGAATAAATATTTTAAATTATTTTCTTTATATTAAAGCATTACATATGTTCTTACATATAGTTATACTATGAGACTACATCATTTGAATTAGTCAATGTGTCCTAATTTTTTCACTGATTAATAATGTAGATAGAGAACAAACAAGTATATTTTATTATTTCTCTACCATATTTAAGTATTTTTCTACTATGAGAAAGGACATGATATTAGCTCCTGTCAATGTTTGTTAAGATTCTTTTTTTAAGCTTGTAATTATAATTTATGAAATACCTTTATTCACCCAAGTTTTGATTGTTTGTTTTGTTGTTTTTTAGCAATATACATTGGGAATCATTGGTGATCATCCCAAGGATGCTAACTGTGTATTATCCTGACCAATTGGGTAACATATTGGTGGGTAAGGGAAGACACCAACTAAATTCTCAATTGCAGGGGAAGTATAATTTTTATTTATAACTTATTTAATAATGTATGCATCATCATATAACTACTTGATCGTGCAAACATGTATTAGTTTAACTTATAGGGGGTAAAAACACTTTGTGAGGCTAGAGGAGTAATGCGCGTAAACTACACGTCTAAAACGCAAGTGCACATATCAACGTAATATAGGATCAAAAGAGGCTCAGATGTTGAATACGGGGAAGCACATTCCAGATACTACTACTAACTATGATTCAATCATCTAGACCAATGAAAAAGGCAATTGAATGATTAATTGACTAATTTTATAAAGTAAACAAAATTAATTGGTTTGTGATCAAGGATGGAATGGATTACTTAAGATCTTGGTTTTACCACAGTTCACATTGCAATTAACATCATTCATTAATATTGATTCCTACTAACCATGGACAAAGGGACATATAGCAAGAATTACCCATTCCCACATCATAATCCACTACCCAATCTAATATAAATCCCACTCTCGTAGCAATTTGATTATTAGTTAGGTGCTTTACCGAATTCTCTGGGTTATGGCCTTCATAATTGTAGGCCCTCTCTCTAGGTGCAATATAAACTGTGTGCATCTATGAGTTTTCCAACTCATAATCCCTCTCTATAATAAATTAACGACCTAATAAATTACCTATGGTGATCAAGCACAAGTAATTCGTGAAGAAAATGTAGAAATATGTCCATAAATTAAGAGAAACACGAATATTAATTCATAATTGTCAATCATAGTGCAAAACCAAGCTAATCCTGGGTCCTAAGGAACAAAGGGGATTAGCACCACATTATTTTAGTAGCTCTACACATAGAAAAGGAGGAAATGAACGATGAAAACATCAACAATAAGAAAAAATTCCCACAGAAAGACAATATGGATGATTCCTTTTGATGAATGCAGTGATTTATCATCTTTTGACTGCAAATGGGGCCACCAAAAGTGCTCGAACAGCCCTAAACATCACTTTCTGCTTTCCTTTATCCCTCCTCCATCGTGCAACTGTATAACACGTGATATCTAGGTCTGGCCTCACCCCCTAGTCATAGGATTGACTTAGGGTGGCGTTAAGTCCTACCATTGGATTAATTGTGGTTTTTGATCTGGCCCGATGATGCCAATTTGGTACTACCGACGTGGTGTCAGTAGTATTGATGCCTTCTATTGTTCATGATCCCTTGTAAGCTATTAGTACTACCAAGTTGTTTGTCAGTATTATCGAGATTTTCTATGACATTCCCTGTTGGATTTTCAGTACAAGTCAGTACCATCGAGCTAGGCATCAGTCGTACTGAGATTCCTCTTGAGCGCTGATGTTAGAATGTTGGTAGTATCGATTCTTGTGTCGGTACTAATGAGTTTCCCCGATTCAACTCTGTTCTTTATCATAAAATGTCGATACCACTAACAGACATGTCGGTAGTACCGAGCTAATTGATTTCCTATAAATTCACCTGAAATGTAAACAATAAAGAACATAAGCTCCAAAATAATGATAGATCAATCGAGAATAGTAGAAATAATGAATATTTGATGCAATTAAGTGTCACAAATTACTAAAGATAAATCATGCACAATTAATATGAAAATGGGCAATAAGTTCACATAATACATAGTAAAACAATATGTGAAAAGCAACAATTATTCAATGCATCAAGGAGTTTTATATAGACAACAAAAACTATCTTAGAGGATTGTTATGGAAGTTCTATGACTAAAAATCTAATGCCAACTTTGTTAATTCTTATATATTAATGTCTCACATAACTGTGAATTTGTAGCGCCCAACGACACTATGCCAATACCATTTTCCTTGGTAAATTTACATTGTAGCCATCATTTTGCAACCTCACCCACCTAGTTGTTGTCTCAAAACCAATGTTACATGTCATAATTACCTGGAATTTAAGGCCGCTTGTTTACTAGTGATGAGATACCTTAAGACTCATTAAGCTTTGTAGGGAAAATTCTTAATCCAATTTTGGGATCACTTTGGCCAGGTATGTGTACACATGAGACCTCAACCACCACCTAGGTAGATAGGAGGTTATCAACCACCCTATGCTATAACCAACCTAGACACCTCGGATCCACCACTATGGACTTAGGTTTTCCCTAGACTCATATGTGTAATTTGAGTTTTAAGTATACATAGAGGGTATGTACTGGATCTGATACCATATGTCATGTCACAACTATTTTTTTACTTCAACTCCAAAATGTCTAGAAAGTAAATATTGAAAGGGACTCGAGCGTACATCTCTAAAGTGGAGCCCATTCACATAATATAAGAATAAATAAAAGAACAACATAAGCAAAATTTCAACCATATGGTAAAATAATAAGGGTATATGCGTAAAAACTAACTAGTACCTGAATATCAAGATCATAATCCCTTTTATTAAACCATATTGAAATTCCATTTGCATTTTATGATACTTTAATAGAGATATAGAATAAAACATATAATCATGATAGACCGATTATAATAATTTTTCACTGTGTACCTACTACCTAAAATCATAAAATAGATAAACATCAACACAATTGTGTTGAGTATTCTATGAAAACATATAAAATTGTAGGTTTAAGTGACATATTTTCTTGGTTGAAAGTTAATATGATAACAAGAAAGAAAGCAACAATATGAAAGACTTTCTTTTTAACATATACAAGCATATTTAAGTGCATCTCTATTATACCAACTTTATCGTAAGGCCTTTGACCAACATCAGAAAAAAGGGATTTGTGAGGGTTTCAAGCCAACACTAAGAATGGTGCCTATTTCTACATGAGGGTTTACAAGACTAAACGTCAAGAGTTAACCTTGTTTCCACATAAGGGACCTCAAGACCAACACCAAGAGTTAACCCATTTTTCAAGTAGTTTTCCCTTGCTTGATAAGTCAAGTAGGTACACCCAACATTGTGTCCTTACCCCAAGAATACATACATGTTTGAAGGTTGTATAATGGACAAGTTTGTTTATGTATGCATGTTTGTCAATGTAGTATAATCAAGACAAAACATAAAATTCTAGGTACATATATCTCAAATAAGTACAGATAGCTAATATTTTTTTGACATATCAATACAAGCAAGTTTGATTACCACTATCCTAGCCAAATAAGAGGATATAGCATGCCTTAATATGAGAGAACTTGATTAATTGTAACATGATTAGATAATTAAAAAGAGTTTGTCAAAGAGATACCAGACTTTTAAGCAAGGGTAATTTCATTAACATCAACAATATTTGCCCATCTAGATCTTTTTGATGAGGGTTGGATGTTTCACCTAACCTATATATAATTTCTTTGTGATATTGATATCAACATCTCAATATACATGCAAGCTCAAAGCTACATACTACATCATACATAATTTTGACTAAGGGTGAACATCCTAGCAAGATAGGAAATTTCATGTTTAGGGTTTCATGATCTTAAACATGAAATCTTGGAATTTGATAAGATTATATGACTTAATCATCATCATTACACATATAGGTCATAGTTCATACATTTAAGTCATATTTCCAAGGTATATGGTAATAAGAGAGTAAAAATTAGATCAAGCATGGATTTTGTGTCATAAATACCCTAAAGTTACTGATTTGAAGTTTTACTATAGCATGGGGCATCATTTAGACCAAGATTCATACAAAATTATAGGTCTAATTATAAACATGTGCATTTGAGTCAAATTTCATCCAAAAGAGTCTTTATAGGGAACAAAGAGATCATGTTTAGATTTCGTGATACAAGTCATCAAATATTACCAAATTAGAGTCATAAGTACCATTTTTAACATTAATGATCAATATTTTCATATGGTTTTAGATCTAGTACCAAAAAGTCCATAAAGTCACATTTTAGTGGTACTTTAACATAACAAAGTCATTAATAGAGCAGAGTGTGACCAAGTTTGATTTCATGGTTTAAAATATACGACATTTTACTTATCTAGAGAAAACATAGATATTTGAGGCACATTTTATAATATTTGAGCATAAGAGTTAATGTTCGAGCATTAATATCTCATATCAATTCAATTATGTGTCATGAGATCATATCAAGACATATAAATGAGATCAAAGCTGATTTGTTGATAAAAGCGCATCAAAAGGTACTTATCGATGTCACAACATCAAGTAGAGTCATTATTTCATAATGATTTGGCATCATGATGTCTTAAGTACTTCAATATGATCACGAGTGAGCATATTTAACAAGTAATAAGATCTACAGATATAATCAGGTTAAGAAACTAATTTTAATAGCAAGATTGTGTTTCTTCAATCAAAATAGAATATATGTTCACAATTTTTGGAGCTAGCATCATTAAATTATGATTTTTTTTTCCAGGGAAAGTGATTCTTAATGATAAAATGGGAGAGATGGGACTATATTACCATTTCACGGAAAATTTTTGTCGATTGATTATAGGTACATTGTGGAATATTATAGATTGCATGTCCTTGTTGCTTTCATCCTACTCACAAGAGGTGAGAGAAAGGGAAATCCTAGGATGATCTAGGTCCTCTACACCTTGTTTCCTTGGATCTGATAGTATGGAGACAATCTCCTCCACTAGTCCAATCTACACAAGGAGCTCTCATTATCATGGTGGTGCTTGCTCCAGAGTTGTAGAGCCATAGGGGTCAAGGACTTGTGTTGTCTGGAAAAAGTGCCATCAATGCCTAATTTGATGTTGTGAAGGCAAGGCAACGGAGGTCTTGGATTCCTCCCTAGAAGCATGGACAGGGAGATCCCAAAAGGGAGTTTTGACAATGATGGCATAGAAGAAAAGGAGAGAAGAAGTGAGGAGAGGGCTATGGTACCAAGTTTTGAATGAGAAGGGGTGGAAATGAAAGGGGAAGAAGAAACAAATTGGAAGAGGATTTAAATTGGGGCCAAGGATGCCCAGTATGGCTGTGGCATGGATTGACCACACAACCACCTTGCTCTTAGGGGCTAGAGGTAGGTGAAAAAGAAGGAACCGTTATATTGGGCTCTATGGATATAATCTAAGGGATCTGATTGGTTGCACCCAAAACACATGGATGTGTTACATGAAAATATAATTAAAAAGGAAAAAAAGTTGGTTTTCTTTTCTTAACTTGTAAAATCCATTACATTCAAACCATAACTCCAATTTGGGTGAATTTTTCACCTTTGATTCATAAAAAATTCTTCTTTCTATAGAAAAATATTGGGAACATTCAGAGTCTATTGAGGGGTCCTAGAGATTAAATTTCATTCCAGAAGTTCATTAATGTCCTCAATGTAGCACAACTAAGTATCTTTTTTTTTTTTGGTCCTCAATGTAGCACAACTAAGTATCATGATGATAAGAAGGTAAAACAAGGTGATTGATCAAGGAGTGATATTTTGATCACTCTTATCCTGGTCAAAGACTTATTGTTCTAAAAAAATCCTCTCACAATATGGTAGCTAATCAAATTATGGTGAGAAGCTGGATGGAAATGTACACTGGTCGATCACTCTCGAAATTGATCATGTTTCTTTGTTCATTGACTTGGGGGAGCAACATCTTTGCTTTCTAGTTGAATTCAAGATGACTTGAACGTGAAGATAGGGGGTCTTACATATAAGCACAACTTGGAGTCGTATAGACTATTGATTGGGCCATGTGGCAGTTGAGCTATAAATGTTGACTATTGATCTCCTTGCTCGATAGCCTTCAGTCAATGCTTTGGGGTTCAACCTATGGGCTTGATACCTGTAAAATTTCCAGCTTCAATAGGTCCATCAATGTGGTCTGCTAGACTTTTTTTGAGGCTATAGACCTTGAACCTAAATCATTAATCATCGATTGAATGGATGGATTGGTAGAATTTAATTAACCTTGCTGGTCAAATGCTTTCTTAATTAAAGAAGCTTGACTAAAATGAATAAAACTATGTTGCTTTGTTGTGATTGAGCTTAGACCTCAACCGTCTTCTTCATTTATTGGTTTATTGGAGAAGGTTGATGATACTCAACATGATCGATGTTGATATTCATTTGTTTCCATGTTTTCTTGTGGATGTTGATCCCTCTGGAGGACTGTAAGGCCCCTAACTTTGCTAATACATTAATATAATATCTTGATTTATTGGAAACTTAGTTTTGAAATTAAAATTTGGATTCTAAATTATGACTAGCTAATAATGTTATGTTTGAAATTTGAATCAAATTGGACCTTGTTTGCTCGAGATATACAATTTTATGAAACTTGTGGACCTTTAAGCAAATTACCCTATTTTTGGGAGTCTAAAAATAACTTTATCCCTTGCTTGAGTTGTTTCATGATGTTATTAAGAACCTTGCAAATGTCGTCTCCTTTGGATGGTTTTGAACTTTAATTCATGGGGTTTATATTTATATATATGTAAGTATATGTATGTTACATATATATAAGTTAGATAATAGCAACATTGTGCTTTCATTGATCAATGATTCAATCATCAATGGGTTTAGCTATCTCATTGGGATGATGGTTTGGAGTGTCTGATAAAATCCAGTCAATGAAGACCCTTTATCTCCATCAGGCTGATAGAGTTGTTCCATGCTTCTATCATCTTGAGGACCGACGGTCTTGGATATAGATAGTCCCACAAAGTTTTGAATCTACAAGTTTGATTGACCGATGAGTTTCTAGGTGATAAGTGGAAGTCTACTCTTGTGCCTAGCGAGCTTCTGAGCTGATGAAGTTTAGATTGAATGTGACTGACAATTTTTTTGTGAGTGTGTGCTTGACCGACGATCGAGCACCGATCGACGAGTTTTCTGGGCTATAGTCTGATGGGTCTTCTAACCAATGGGAAGCTAGTCTTTTGACCAACCTCTACAAATACATTCCTTTTTTCTTTGCTTTCATTCAATTTGAGGAGCATCAATTGCACTTGGAGGAACCCGAAGAGAATCTCTGGGATATCGATGAAGGACCTTTGAAGATCGTTGAGTTGTTGATCGAATCATGGGTGCATGTGGAAGATTGAGTTTTTCTTGGATGATTCGAAGGATTTTGACCATGTTCTTGTTTTCTTCATGTAAAATCTTCTTTCCTACACCAATTTTCTTGCTTTTATGCTTTCCCCTATCCTACCATGGCCGAGGTTCTTGGTGTTCCTTGTTGGAAACTCATGCATGTGGATGATGAACTTCCTTTTCTTCTCTTCCTATCTTAGACACACTTTGTTCTTAGAGTATTGGTGGACCAAACTTGGTTCTTTGTTTCTAAGTTTGGAGTTTCCCCCCTTATACTTCAATTTTTTCCCTACCAAGGAGAGTGATATAACTTTAAAAGTATTTCTTGACTACTTTCTACATGTATGACTGTAATCTTATTCTAGAAATTTGTAAGATGCTAAAAGATGACCTTCTTAAGCATGATTTTTCATAGCAAAACTGTTGGGAAATACGACATCAGATAGGCAGCGGAAAAAAAAACTTACTGACATATTTCCCATTAACTAGAAGATCGTGTCAATAACTATGCAACGAGAAGGATGATTTCACAAAGATATACCTGGTTCGAGAGCAAGTCCAGTGACAATCCTCATCGATGTAGATGCACACTCTGTCTTACACGGTGGTTGTGTAACTCCTAGCCACACCCAGACTCATCTGACTACTCCTCCACAGACATTAGAGTTAGACAACTGTTGTAGTGGCTCCTCATATCTCGCCACAGACCACGAATTGATGTTGTCCTCCTAGCAACAGCCAAAGGACTCCTACCTCTAGAGTAGTCCACACAGACCAACTAGAACTCTTGTCGTCCTATAGGAACAGATAGGAAGGAGTTGTCTCTCCTGTTGGTGTACCTGTCACCAACATACTCTCCCACAACAATGATCCTCATTTTCTTCTCTCCCGTGGCTATCCCTCCTGAGTCGGGTAGGACTTGCCTGGGTCTTGTGGTTACCACAATCAGAAAGGACAACAACTGTCAGAGCAATTGATTCTCAATTGTCTGTGTAGTAGTTGTGCTCTGGGAAGCCCCCAGTACCCCTCTATATATAGGAGGGGTTAGGGTTCCCAGTCCCCAACCAATGCAGGACTAAAGTGAAGGGTTTTAGGGGAGGCAGAGAAGCAGCGGAAACAAAATTTTTCTCCCAAAACCCAGAACAAAAGGAATCGCGTCAACGTCTATACAATAGGAAAGATGGTTTGAAGATGCATACCTTGTCCCAAGGCTCACTCGGTGACAGTACCTCGTGCCTTGCGTGGTCTTCACCTCTGGTCTTGGACGGTGTCTGTGCAGCTCATGGTCGCATCGGGACTAAAGACTCCTGGTCTCACCGGGACTGTCGAGATTGACAGTTGTCCTCCGAGCGACAGAGGTCTCCCTCCTCTGTAGTCGTCCACATGGACTTCCTAGAACTCTGATATCCTTGTCCCACAAGGAATCATAAGGAGTCTCACCCTCCTGTCGGCGCACTAGTCACCGACACACTCTCCTACAACCAGTTTCCTTTCTGCAGTTGTCTTTCCCTTACCGTGCCTCCCTTATCGGGTAGCACTTTCTCGGGCTCTCTCAGTTACCACAACCAGAGAGAACGACAACTTTGTAGAGCAACTGGCGCTCTTAGTTATAACTTGAGAAGCCCCCAATACCCCTATATATACAAGGGTTATGGGACATGGTTCTCTATCCCAGGCAATGCGGGACTAAAGCAGGAGTAGAAGGGTTCAAGATTTTCCAAAAAAACAACCAACTGCGTGACCTGAGCCGATCGTTTCACAACTAAAATGGTCGGTTGGGGATATGAGCCGGTCGGTTGACTCCTCAACCGATCGGTTGGGACCCATGAAACGATCGGTTCACATGTGAACTGATCGGTTCGTGGTCCTGATCAGTTCCCGATCGACTTTTCTTCTTTCATTTCTAATTGATATCAAATACCAATCCTTATTCCAATCGTATTGGACAAGTAAAACAAAAGAATTTCTCACCAATCTTACTTTCCCAACTTGCTCGGTTGGACCAGTTGAGCCGATCGGTTCAACACTTGAATCGGTCGTTTCACTCTGTCCATGAGTTGATCGACTCACCAGTTGAGCTGATTGGTTCACCATGCTCAGCCGATCGGTTCATCACATGAGCCGATCGGTTGGGAGTGCAGATTGTGCAGAATCAATCAATTGTAGTTTCAATCAATCCGATACTCCAATCAAGCTGTCCAACACCTTGAACACTATGATACTGAGCTATCAATTGATTGAGTGTTTTATTGAACTACTAAACTCCTTTAGCAATCAATCTAAACATTGTTTGTGGACAAACTCCTCTTCTAGGTTAAATCCTATGTGTGTGACCCTGTAGGTCCATTTCACGTTGGCAGTGAAAGTCCATAACACTTATGACTTTACAAGCAAAGAGCGGTGCCTAGTCACACATCAGTGCTACCCAAGTGAAATAGAAAGTTGGAGAGCAACTTTCAATCCTACAATCTGTGAATGGTGTTACAGTGAATGTATAATTCCTTTGTCACTGATATCCTGAATGAACTCGAGGCATGGAACAATCATCCTTTTAACGTTCATTCATTTCCTTGATCTCAGAGCAGACTGGGTGAGATGTGTGTGACATCAATATCACATATTGATTCACACGTGCATGCGCATGCCTTTCTCAATCCTACTCATCAAGTGGCCAAGGACATCAAACTTCCTCTGGAGGGACAAATCTCATATCTATCACTCACCCCTCAAAAGCCCCATGTGTCAAAGTCACCCAATCATCACCTTTATAACAACCCATGTTTCAGGACTGCGTTTGATGATGTCAAAGTGTACCCAATGACATGTGTTGAGTGTAGTGATTTCAGGTCAAAGAATCACACTCACCACCATCACTGTGAGAGCTGACTGTGACTACCAAGTCATGGTTCCATGTGTCACTCTCACGGTGGGTCTGTCCGGTACCTTGTTATCTAACAAGTACCTATGTGCTTGGTTTGATATCACTATATCATGACTAATGAGATTCTGTCATCAACCAACACACAATCTAGTCTTTAGTGTTATTGATGTCTATGGTTATTTCCACAATAACAACCGACTAGGGACTAAACAAGAATGTATACCCTTATCATCCATATGATCTCATCGTTTAGGTCCTGAACCTAAAAGCATATGTCATTGAGTAAAACCATTCTTTAGACATCTATCATGTTACACCATCATCTCAGAAACAGTTTAAACATATAGACCAGAAATTGCCTTTATTATTATTCAAATCATTTACAAAGTATCCCATTACAATCATCATATGACTTTCTCTATGGGCATACATACCAACATAAAGTGGCAAAGGACAAGTAGATCCTGCATTTTCACAACTTTTTTAGAAGTTTCATAACCTATGTGTGACAAAATGATCATCTTGCCAAGTGAGACGGTCATTTCACTAAGCAAGCGAAATGGTCATTTGGGACACAAGACAGTCATTTCACACTTTCCAGTCAGATATGAATTGGCAAACTGTTTCCTAATTAATGTCATACATTAATTTACTTGCACCCCAAGTATGTGCAATTGAAATGGGTTCAGGAAAACTCCAAAACTTTTGTTCATCCCCACCGGGCTATCTCACACAATAGAGACGCCCATCTCACTCACCCAAATGGCCGTCTAGTGAGTTCGAGTCAAGCCGATTGATTCAACAACTTGAACCAGTCAGTTCATAGGGTAGAACTAAGTCAATTTAATTTCTGATCTGCTTGACAACCCAAACGACCATCCCAACACTTGAGATGCCCATCTGGCTGCCCAAATGGCTGTCTCACCCAGTGAGATGGCCGTTTGACAGTTTAGTCAGTTAATCCATCGATTTGTTATGTGAATAATATCTAAACACTTTTAGTACTTAATTCAATCATCATTCAAGATCAAACTCCTCTTCTAGATGAGTTCCTATGTGTGTGACCCTATAGGTCCCATATCCATTGGCAGTGAATGTCCATAACTAGCTTATCACATCACAAGCAAAGAGTGGTGCCTAGTCACACATCATTGTTACCGAAGTGAATGGAAAGTTGGGGAGCAACTTTAACCTACAATCTGTGTATGGTGTTACAATGTTTGTATAGTTCCTTCATCACTAAAATCTAGATTGAACTAGAGGCATGGAGTAGTCACCCTCATTATTATTCAGTCTTGTTCCTTGAACCAGAGCAGACTACATGAGATATATGTAAGTTCAATATCATATGTTGACTCACATGCGCATGACCATACTTTTATCAGTCTTTCTAATCAAGAGGCCTTGGATATCATACTCCAATAGGAGGGACAAATCCCATATCTATTACTCACAATCAATCCCCATGTGCCAAAGTCACCCAATCATCACCGTTATAACAACCCATGTTTCAGGACTACATTTGATGATGTCAAAGTGTACCCAATGACATGTGATGAGTGCAATGATTTTAGGTCTAAGAACCACAACCACCACCATCACTGTGAGATCTGACTATGACTTCCATGATGATGGCTTCCATGTGTCAGTCTCAAGGTGGGTCTGTCCGATACACTATTCTCTAACATGTATCTATGTGCTTGGTTTGATATTGCCATATCATGACCAATGAGATTCAGTCATCAACCAACTCACACTCTGATCTATGTGTCATTGCTGTCTATCAACCTTCTACAATGACAACCAATCAGGGACATAGTGAGAATATGTATATGTGCTCTTAACATCCGTATGATCTCATTTCTTCTAAGTCTAATAATTGAATACATACGTCATCAAGTAATAATATTCTTTAGACATTTATTATGTTATTCATTATATCATAACTAAATATTAAAAATAAACGGGAAGCTTACCTTTTTTAGTAATCAAATCATTTATATGTTATGCCATTGCAATCATCATATGATTAGCTCTCTGGGCATACAAACTTGTATTTCATTAAATACAAATTTCTATATCTACTGATCATATCAGTAAATATAATGAGGTACTTGTAACTACCTTTAGCATTCATCCAAACAGGTCTTGGTACATTAGTATGTACTAGTCCTAATGGAATAGTCAATCTCCCACTACATCTAGTGAAGATGCTTTTGTCATATTGCACAACAAATAAGGCATGCAAGTCTCTATTGGTTGAATAACAAAAAGAGTCTAGATAACCATCATATGGATTCTGGAAATACATTTCTCAATTATGTGCTCTAGATGATAGTGCTATAGGTATTCATTGTTTGAGTTATCAGGTCATTCAATATATGTGTCATACATATTTGTTTTTACAACTATCAAGTATAGTTTATGAGACATAGGGTGTCGTCATAAAAGATCATAATGTTCTTGTCATACAAAACATATGATGTTTGGCAAGTACACAATAGCAATTCACTAATTCTATTATGTGCCCATGAATGACAATCTTTAACTATAGTGTCAACAACCCTTTCTCCATATAGTTCTAGCTAACTTCTTCTCAGGTCCTGAAGTAGAGATCTCTATCTCTATCTTCTTCTTGAGATCCTCTATGAAGAGGATAATTCCTTTCCAATGTCCAAACCAGTGACAATGGTGGCACCTTTTTCTATTTATCCTTTAAGTGAAAAGGATAGATTCCTTTTACACTTAACCTTCTCCATATATTGAGTGCAAAAGATTTGGGCTTCAACTTAGCCTCAGAACACTTCCTGTCCTTGCTTTTTCCCTAGGAATCACTTGTGTTGATCACCGTCACAGATTTGTCCTTGTTCTTCCTTGCTTTGGCATCAACAAGCTAAGCATGTGATAAACTGACTATATGATTCATGAAACGCTTGCATAATCATATTCATGGTCAACTCTTGACCTAAGAGAAATCCCAATCATTCCACATGTCCAATCACATTGAACACATGGGGTTTGACTGGACCTCCCTTTGTCAGTTTGCACTCAAATTATACCTTGTTTTCTTTACATGATTCTTAAGATGTGTTACCATCTTAAGAATGTCCATGTATTCATGTTGTTCATGCAACTCATAGTTCATACAACATAGCATTATGTATTCAAATGTCTATGGCATCATTGGCATGCTACTAATAAGCATCCATTTAGAATTAGGCACATTTGGAGTGGGTTCCTTTGGCATTGATCTATTAAGGACATAGAGCTTTCACTCATAAATGAGAACATTTCTCAAATTCCTTAACCAATCTACTTTATCCCATTTTTTCCTTTTCAAGGACTAATCACAATTTGAACATGTTTGTGTTTGACATTTGATTCTACAAAGACATATTGCAACTTTTTAAAACATTTTTGATTTGGTTTGATTTGATAATTTGTACAATATTCATTAGGTCTGTAATTATTATCGCTCCCACTATTTTATTCAAATTGATATCCCTCAATGTCAATTTGGAATATTGCAACGTACAATATTATAGTGGCCCAAGATCCTAATTTCATCAAATCATGAGCCAGCTAGGGCTGTCACCCACAACTTGATTCTATCAGGTAGGCAATCAAGCCAATTGCATCACATGCAAATCTCAGATAGATGATATGTGCAACTCCTTGCCATGATCATCAACATGCCTCTAGGTGCTTAATCCAATTAAGGTCACCTAGTTAAGCCTAACCCGAAAGCCAACATAATAAATATGCACCCTCCTAGGGCAGACCCACATATCTACCTTCACACTTCCATGAGATAGACGACACACCATGCTAGGGCGTTCCCACCTTAGTCGGTCAAGCTTTTCATGTGTGCTGCTTATGGAAAGCATATAAGCCATAATATTTTAATGAGGGAGTTTGTATAAATACATATACTTCATCCGATCATCACATATACAGTACGTATCATATACATGCTATAACCACAAATGAGAACATGCAATAAATAAAACACAGATGCGATGGTTATGGCCATACTAATGTAATTCCTTGGAGCCACAAGGAATTATAACCACCTATGGTCCACATCATATGCAACATGTTGTTGGTGAAGATCTATATCTGAACCAATCTGGGTCGATCGGTTCAACTCCTGAAATGGTTAGCTCACCTCCTAGTTTTGTGGTTGGGCTCTTCTAAAACAGTCATCTGGTTCTCAAGTCCAAGCAACGTCTAGACACCTCCAGTCGGTCGGTTGGGCCACCAGTCGATTGGTTTGTCCTCCTATCATCTCGACTCCTCGGTCCTCTGATTGATTGGGTCGTCTCATGAGCCGGTCATTTTGCCTTTGTGTAGATAATCATCTCACATCAAAACATAAATTAAAACTATCTTATTTCTTATTACATGGTATACGGGAAAACCTCGAGTTACATTCAACAGGAAATAGGAAGAAGAGCATTAATTTACATGTGTAAAGGAGAGAGAGAGGCTTGGTACGGAGACCGATTTACAACATGAATAATAACCGCAACCATGCACACACAGATCTGGGGTTTTGTCCATAACCATGCTTTACATCTACCATCAAAATCAATTTTATGACAACATATGTAAATTGCATATATGTCATATCATATATATATATTCATTTGGGTTTCTTTATGTGGTGATTAGACAGACATGCACATCAACCAATTTCAACATTCACACCACATGCAATAAATAAAAATGGCAAAACTAAAATATGATCATATTGATTA
This sequence comes from Alisma plantago-aquatica, assembly GCA_963693085.1. Lineage (NCBI taxonomy): Eukaryota > Viridiplantae > Streptophyta > Magnoliopsida > Alismatales > Alismataceae > Alisma > Alisma plantago-aquatica. The sequence continues at coordinate 1,280,641,633 of OY856412.1, read as the reverse complement.
TCCCAAAACATAATTAATTGACGTGGCTCTAATACCACGGTTGGGAAATACCACATTAGATAGGCAACAAAAACAAAAAATTTACTGATATATTTCCCATTAACCAACAGAATGTGTCATAACTATGCAATGGGAAGGATGGTTTTACGAAGATATACCTAATCCTGGAGCAAGTCCAGCGACAATCCTCATCAATGTAGATGCACACTCTGTCTTAGATGGTAGTTGTGCATCTCCTAGTCGCACTTGGACTCATCTGACTGCTCCTCCATGGAAATTAGAGTTAGACAACTGCTGCAACGGCTCCTCAGATCTCTCCATAGACTACGAGTTGATGTTATCCTTCTAGAAGCAACCAAAGAACTCCTACCTCTAGAGTAGTCCACACAGACCAACTAGAATTGCTATCGTCCTCCAAGAACGGACAGGAAGGAGTTGACCCTCCCGTTAGTGTACTAGTTACCAACATATTCTCCCATAATAATGATCCTCAGTTGTTTCTCTCCCTTGGCTATTTCTCTCGAGTCAGGTAGGACTTGCTGGGGCTCTCGTGGTTACCAAAACCAGAGAGGATAAAAATTGTCAGAGCAACGAATTCTCAATTTTCTGTGCAGTATTTGTGCTATGGAAAGCCCCCAGTACCCCTCTATATATAGGAGGGTTTAGGGTTAGGGTTCCCAGTCCCCAACCAATCTGGGACTAAAGCGGGAGTGGTAAGGACAAGTAGATCTTGAATTTTTGCAACTTTTCTAAAAGTTTCACAACCTGCGTGCGATAAAATGATCGTCTTGTAAAGTGAGACTATCGTCTCTCATGCAAGACGACTGTTTCATGCTTTTCCAGTCAGATATGAATTGGCAAATCATTTTCTAATTAATTCCATACATTAATTTACTTGTACCCCAAGTATGTGCAATTGAAACGAGTTTGGAAAAACCCCAAAACTTTTGTTCATCCCAAACAAGGCATCTCACACAAGAGAGACACCAGTCTCACTCACCGAGATGGCCATCTGGTGAGTTTGAGTCAAGCCGATCAGTTCAACAGCTTGAACCAGTCAGTTCATAGGAAAAAACTAAGCCAATTCAATTTTTGATCTGCTTGACAACCCAAACGACCGTCTCAACACTTGAGACGACTGTCTGGCTGCCCAAACGACCATCTCACCTAGTGAGATGGTCGTTTGGCACTGCTAATCCGTCAATTTGTTGTGTCAATTGAGTACCTAAAAACTTTAGTACTTAATTCAACCATCATTCAACATCAACTCCTCTTCTAGATGAGTTCCTATGTGTGTGACCCTATAGGTCCCATATCACGTTGGCAGTGAATGTCCATAACTAGCTTATGACATCAAAAGCAAAGAGTGGTTCTTAGTTGCACATCATTGTTACCCAAGTGAATGGAAAGTTGGGGAGCAACTTCAACCTAGAATATGTGTATGGTGTTACAATGTTTGTATAGTTCCTCCATCACTGATGTCTAGATTGAACTAGAGGAATGGAGCAATCACCCTCACTATTATTCAATCTTATTCCTTGAACCAGAGCAGACTGCATGAGATATATGTAAGTTCAATATCATTTATTGACTTACATGTGTATGGCCATACTTTTCTCAATCTCGCTAATCAAGAGGCCTTGGATATCATACTCCTGTCAGAGGGACAAATCATGTATCTATCACTCACAGTCAATCCCCATGTGTCAAAGTCACTCAATCATCATTGTTATAACAACCCATGTTTCAGGACAACATTTGATGATGTCAAAGTGTACCCAACGACATGTGATGAGTGTAGTGATTTCATGTCTAAGAGCCACAACCACCACCATCACAATGAGAGATGACTATGACTTCCATGATGATGGATTCCATGTGTTAGTCTCACGGTGGGTCTGTCTGATACACTATTCTCTAACATGTATCTGTGTGCTTGGTTTGATATTACCATATAATGACCAATGAGATTCAATCATCAACCAACTCACACTCTGATCTTATGTGTCATTATTGTCTCTCAATCTTCCACAATGACAACCGATCAGGGACATAGTGGGAATACGTATATGTACTCTTAACATCTATATGATCTCATTTGTTCCAAGTCTAATACTTGAAGTCATACGTCATCGAGTAATAATATTCTCTAGACATTTATTGTGTTATTCATTATCTCATAACTGAATATACAAAATAAATTGGAAGCTTGCCTTTGTTATTAATCAAATCATAATATGATTGGCTCTCTGGGCATACATACCAACAAAAATGACAATACAAATTCTTAAGTTTTATTTAGACTCTACGAGCATTTCCTATTTCAAAGTGAACATTTCTTTGAATGTGCAAGATTTTAAATATGAAATACATGAGTAATGACTCATAAAATTGTTATTCTTATGAAGTTTTAGTACCCAATATAAAGGAATCCCGACCCAAGTACAATAATTTCTTGTATGATGGTTATCCTATGCAAATTCTAGGACCTGTAAACATATTTATGGTGTTGTAATGATGTTTGGACGAAAAAATAGTACTGAAAGTATCTCATCTATAATAGGTTTTGAGTGTAATATTGTTTCTTAGAAATACCATAACTCATGTATCCATTGGAATTTTATGATGACATTTTCGTTGTTGTCTTTCTTATGAATCATTAAGCACTCTATAAAGTTTCAATGATGGTGATACTCCTACATGAAGTTATTACCATTGTGTGTCTAAGTGCCCTAATGGGATTTTACATGTCCAAATTTGTGATTTTATTCTCTTACCAACCAAGGATGTATACCCATGCCTTGATGGAGTGATATGAATCTATTTTATACATCTTATATCTTCTAAGTTTGCAAACCTTAGATGATTTTTTAAGAAACTTTTAGGTGTTTGTATGTAACTTGATTGGTGCAGTAAAAAAATTTAAACCACTAAAGTAATCAAGTGTAACCTTAATCATGTAGTGCCCTATGATCATAGAACTATCCCAGTGTCAGAACTAGTTGGATACTGAAATGAGTAATCCAGAAGGAACTCAGAGTCATATATTGTTGAGTATATGTGGGTGCAGGAGGGTATATCTCAGACGTCTTGATTCTAAGGTTTTGGAGAGAAATTGAGGTTGTGTCTTGGATTTTGATGTAATTGAGATCGAATGTGGTCGTAACTTGGATTTGAGGATTTATACCCTAGTTTGAGATGTCGTGGCCCATGTACCCAAGATGAACATGACTATTTTAGTAGTTGGACTAATGTGCCAGTATAGTTTTTACTCATACTTACTAAGGGGTATAATCTTTAGGATTCCGATCATTTTATATCTTAGAAAGGGCTGATTGTAACTTCATAATGGTCAACTAGTAGTTTGATCGGTACTACTCAAACTACCAAAGGCTTAATGAAGGCATAATTCATCTATGTAGGATAATTGTTAGGATTATTTGAAGAATCATTTTGAATGATAATTATTGCTTTGCTTTTCTTACTAATACTCAATGAGATTCATATCCTAGCAAGCATAATTAATTGTTATCATAAATTTAACTACTATGAATCATTTTACATAAACTGTGTAGTCTTTAAACTCTCTTGTAATATCTTCCTTAATTGCTTTAATTACATAATTTTCTTGTAAGCAATAATGGTATTTGAGGTTATATCATATCGCATGGACATGCGTCTCACCTCGTGGGTTTCCATACCCTTTTAGGTGATCTGTAGCACAGTCATACCCCTAGTGATGAGGAGGCTTAGTTTGAAGATTAGTAGAGACATGAGGTCAATTTGGTTGTGTAGAGTCCTAAAATCATCCATGCACTCTCAGGTTTGGGGAACATTTTTTTGTATATGATGTACATTGGTTCGACATTTTGTTGTATGCCTTGGGCATTGCGAATGTTGTAATTCTTGGATAACATATTTTGTATATAGGTTATGGTTGTGCAAATGAACTCATGTAAAGGTACATGCTATGAATATGCATGTGTAGTTGGATATTTATGTAAATATTTCTCATGAAATATTAAAATTTTATTCAGTTTTATTTTGTACCCTTTGGCAATATGCTTAATTAGTGTTTGATTGCCTTTTGGGTATTGAGTAATCTGGTTTGGTGTGGAGGGTCACCACATTTGGTGGCATTAGAGCTCTAGGTTCGTTGAGTCTATCTGGACATAAGACTTAGGTTATTGTTCTGTTCTTACATATCCAACATATTTAAACATGGTTTATGGTTATTCATATATGTCTGATGAACATGGAGAAGATGCTGAGAGTAGTTATGTAGCACCTGGAGGTGGTAGTAGGAGATGGGTACAAGATTGAAGAATACCCGAGATGGGGCCAGAACAGCCCGTTTTGCCTCCATTTGACCCTAGAATCATGGCTAATTGAACCTTTCGGTATGTTTTCAGAAAACTAATGGAAACAATCACACATCTGGTTGATAGGGTGCCTACACCTCAACCAAGGCCACCTGTGCCAAATGCTAAGTCTCATGGTCTACAGAAGACCTTTGAGAGATAGAAGCATGTGGGATCCATAAAGTATGCAGTCACAACAGACCCCACAGACGCAAATATGTGGCTGATAGAGTGGGAGAAGTCATTCTAGATCCTGAATATCTCTAAGGAGAATAAGGTGAAACATGCTATCTAGTCTTGAAAGGTATTGTTGGCCACTGGTGGGCCATAGAGGAGGACAAGAGGCCAGATTTTTAGAGAGAGTTTGTGAGCCGTTACTTTCTAGATACTTATTTATAGGAGAAGAAGGCTCAATTTGAGCGGTTGCACCAAAGATTGTGGTCTATAAATGACTATGAGGTGAAGTTTATGGAGTTGTTGAGGTTCTGTCCTCACTTGGAAGCCATGGATAAGGAGAGGATTAGAAGGTTTGAGAAGGGCTTGAACGCCGAGTTGGCACGAATGACAATTAACTTGGAGTCCTAGGAGAAATGTTCCACCTTTGTTGAGTCTGTGAGAAGGATAGAGAGGACTACCATGGAGCAGCGAAAAGCCAATGAGAAAGAGGCCAGTTCAATTCTAAGGACAATTCTCTGGCAATTTCCAGAAGCGAAGGTCATCTTCGCCACAATATTAGAAGTCACATCATAGGTAAATGTTTTTCGAACCAAGGGCATAAGTATAGTTGCAGTGGTCTCCTAGAAAAGGGAGAGGTCACAACTTTCCACTAGCTGGGGCAAACAATTCGGGTTCAATATCTATAACAGGGCCATCTATATCGCATTATGACACAAGGAAATACTTCAAGTGTGGTCAGGTTGGGCTTGTGAGATGGTCTTTCCCTATGAAGAACTAGGAGGTTACACAACAATCGAGGCGGAGCCAACATGGTTCACAATAATAATAGTATAATAGCAATGGCAGTAGAGAGTGTGAACAACCATCATAGGCTGGGATTTTGGGACCATCTAGTAGAGGTTAAGGAAGATAATAGGAAACAACTAGATCTTGTACTATGAGTCAACCAGAGGGGGTGGTAAACCTACATGTCATAATATGTAAGATGGACTTTTTCATTTTGACTTATATGCATCTACATATGTATCTATTTTGGTCGATCTGGGTGCTAGATACTCGTTTATCACCAGATAGGTGATAAATAATTGTAACCTGCCTATCTATAGTAGAGCCGACAACCTCTTGTTAGAAACCCCGTTTAGATGGTTTGCAGTGTTTTGGGAGGTGTGTCCATATTGCGTTCTTTCTTTCTTGGGATGTAGCATTCAAGTGAATCTTATGTCGCTAGATATGCATGAATTTGATGCGATCCTAGGTATGGATACCTTAGAGAGGTATAGGGTTGTTTGGATTGTGGTTCCAAAGTTTCAACATTTTACGATGGTGATATCTCTTGAACTTTCTAGGGAGATAGGAAGATTATTCCTACCTATCCAGTGTTAGCTGTGACAGTAGAGAAGTTGATAAGACAATGCTATGAATCTTTTTTAGAACCTATAGTGCATACCAAGGTAAGGAGTCCTAGTATCCAGGATGTACCAATGGTGTGCGAGTTTAAGGATTTATTCTAGATGAGTTTCCAAGTGTTCCACCCCCAAGAGAGATTGATTTTGAAATCAATATAGTTCTTGGCATACAATCGATAACATCGACACCCTATAGGATGTATCCAACTGAGATGAAAGATTGAAGAAGCACTTGAAAGAGTTGTAAGATAAAGGTTTCATACAGCTGAGAACTTTCCCTTGAGGGTGCTTTGGTGTTGTTTGTGAAGAATAGGTATAGTTCTATAAGGCTTTGCATAGACTATCAACAATTGAACAAGGTTACAATGAAGAATAAGTACCAATTGCTGAAGATAGATGATCTGTTTGATCAGTTCAAGAGGCTGTAATGCTTTCCAAGATAGATATGAGGCCATGATATCATCAGTTGAGGATCAAGAAAAATGCCATATCTAAGATTGGTTTTAGGACTAGGTATGGTCATTATGAGTTCTTAGTTATGCCATTTGGGATAACCATTGCACCGACAACATTTATGGACCTGATGAACATGGTGTTCAGACTGTACATTGACAATTTTGTGGTGGTTTTCATAGATGATATTTTGATATACTCCAGAGACAATCAACATCATGAGAATCATATTCACAAGGCTTTGGAGTTGTTGAGGCAACAAAGGCTTTATGCTAAATTCCATAAGTGTGAGTTTTGGCTAACTGAGGTGTCTTTCCTTGGTCATGTCATCTCTACAAAGGGCATTTGTGTGGCCCCCAAGAAAGTGGAGTTAGTGTTGGAGTGGGAGGAGCCAAAAACACTGATTGAGGTTTGAAGCTTCCTAGGTTTAGCTGGTTACTACAAGAGGTTCATTAAGAGCTTCCGTACTGTAGATTTACCATTGACCAACCTAACTAGGAATGGTTTTCCTTTTGTTTGGGATGGCAAGTGCCAAAGATCCTTCTGCTTGTTGAAGGAAAAGTTGACAAGCTCTCTAGTGTAGGTGCTTCTAGAGCCTAGAAAAGGATACATTGTCTTCTATGATGCTTTGAAGATTGGGTTGGGATGAGTGATGATGTAGGACAAGAACATAATTTCTTTTACTTCTCAACAACTTAAGAAACATAAGGAGAACTACCCAACTCATGACTTAGACTTAGAAGTTGTGGTTCTAGCCTTGAAAATTAGCAGACACTACATGTATGGAGAGAAGTGTCAAATCTTCACAGATTACAAGAATATGCAGTACATATTTTCAAAGTAAGAGCTTAATATGAGACAAAGGGATGGATGGAGCTAATCAAGGACTACAATTGTACAATAGACTAAGACTATCATGGATGGAGCTAATCAAGGACTACAACTGTACAATAGACTAAGACTATCTCTGTCATCACCTAGAGATAAAGTGCAGTTGCACTCCATGGCGTGTTACAAGAGGGACATGTTAGTATCACTTAGATATATGAATGAACAATTATAAGTTTCCTTATTGGTAGGTATGCAAGAACAATTACGAGTGAAGCCAACTTTGATATAGTAGATCAAGGATGCTTAGAAGGGTAATACAGTGATACAAAATATCAGGCCAGAGTTTGGCAGTGGCCAGGAAGCATGATGGGTTTCATGATACATGATGGCATAATAGACTTTTACAACTGTATGATGGTTCCTAATGTATACATACCAAGGGATATGATACTTGAGGAAGCTCATTCCTTGATGTAAGCGATGCATCCTAGTAGTACAAAGATGCTTCATAATCTTAAGGACCTATACTGGAGGATGGATTTGAAGCATGATATGACAAAGTTTGTGGCCAAGTGTCCAGTTTGTCAGTAGGTCAAAGAAGAGTAACAGAAGCCTGAAGGGAAGTTGCAATATTTTCCAATTCCATAGTAGAAGTGGGATCACGTTACCATGGACATTGCGGTTGTCTACTCAGAACAACCAAGGGTTATGATTATGTTTGGGTTATTATCAATTAGTTGACAAAGTTATCTCACTTTTCACCAGTCAAGACCACATACACTACCGAGAAGCTGGCACAAATATGTGTTGATGAGATAGTTTATCTGCATGGAATACCAATTACCATAATATTTGACAGGGGTCCTTAGTACATGAGTAGGTTTTAGGAACGCCTATATACATGTTTGGGGACATAGTTGAGGTTTAGTACATCCTTCCACCTATAGATAAATAGCCACTCAGAAAGGACCATCATACATTGGAGGTTTTGCTGACAACATGTGTAGTTCAATTTCTTGTAAGTTGGGATATTCACCTAAGTCTGATTGAGTTTGTTTACAACAACAAGTACTAGAGGAGTATATACATGGCACCACATGAGGCTTTGTACAATAGTCTTTTTTTGTCACCTCTTTGTTGGTATGAGGTAGGAGAGTATTAGTTGTTGGGTCTAGAGCTGGTACAAAATACTATAGAGAAAATCAAGGTAATCAACAATAGTTAAAGGCAACATAGGATAAGAAGAAATCATATGCAAATAATCTCTATGGATCGTCGGGTTCCTAATGGAGAATGTGTATATCTCAAGTTCTCTCCTTAGAAGGGCATTTTGAGGTTTGGTAAAAAGGGTAAGATGACTCCTAGGTTTATGGGACCTTACTCTATCTTATCTCGAGTTGGAAAGGTGGCATACAAGATGGAGTTTCTGCCAGAGTTACACAAACTACACAATGTGTTCCACATTTTGATGTTGAGGAAGTGTCATCTAGATATAGAGCATATGATACAACCAATGGAGATGGATATAGATGAATATGTTACCTATGTTTGGGGTCTAATGTTGATCCTAGATAGATCTGCACATAAGCTTAGGAAGAAGGGCATAGATTTAGTGAAGGTGTTGTGGCACATGGGAGTTAGAGGATGAGATGTGTGGAAAGTACCTTCATTGTTTGTTTAGGATTTTGGGGTCAAAATCCTTACTAGGGGTTTACGGTTGTAAGGCACCTAAACTTGATAATACATAAGCATAATTATCTAGATTAATTGGATGCTTTGTTTTGAAATGAAACTTTGGATAATGAAGTAGTACTAGTCAATAATGTTTTGTTTAAAATTTTAATCAAATTGGACCTTGTTTACTCAAGTTATACAATTATATGTAACTTATGGACCTTTATGCAAATTACCATTTTTTGGGTGTCCAAAATAATTTTAACCCTTGCGTGAGTTGTTTCATGATGTTCTTAAGAACCTTGAAAATTTCTTCTCCTTTGGATGCTTTTGAAACTTTGATTTCATGTGTTTTATATATATGTATATATGTATTATATATATATATATATATATATATATATATATATATATATATATATATATATAAGTTAGATAGTAGTAGTGTTCTGCTTTTGTAGGTCAACTACTCGATGGTTTATGGGTTCTGCTATTTTGGTGGGGTCAATAATTTGGAGTGCCCAAAAAAATACTGACAACGAAGACCCTTGATCTTTGTTAGACAAACTGAGTTGTTCCATGTTGTTTTCAGCTTGAGGACCAACTATCTTGGAGATAGCTAGTCTGGAATTTTTTTGAATGTACGAGTTTGGTTGACCAACGAGATTCTAGTTGATGAGCGGGTAGTATACCCTTGTGCTTTATGAGCTTCTAGATCGAAGAAGTTCTACTTGAACATGTCCACTGAGGTTTTTGTATGTGTGTTTGACCGACGATGAGACATCGATCAATGAGTTTTATGTGCTATAGCCTGATAAGTATTTTGTCTGATGGGAAGCCAGTCTTTTGACCCACCTCTAAATATCTTCCTTCCTTCTCTCCTTTCATTTGTTTGGAGGTGGATTAGTTTCACTTTGAGGAGACCGGCGACAATCTCTAGGAGACTGAGGAAGGACCTTCAGAGTTTGTTGAGTTGTTGGTTCGTGGGTGCATGTGCTAGATCAAGTTTTACTTAGATGATTCAAAGGATTTTCACCATGTTCATATTTTCTATATGTAAGATATTCTTTCTTAAAATGATTTTCTTGGTATTCTCCTTTCCCCCTCTCTTGCCAATGCTGAGGTTCATGGTTTTCTTTCTAGAAACTCACACATTTGGTTGAAGAACTTCCTTTTCTTTTTTTACTATCTTAAATACACTTTATTCTTGGAGTTTTGGCAGACCAAGCTTGGTGCTTAGTGTTGGTATTTATGCCCAGAGAGCCAACCATATGATGATTGTGATGGCATATTACATAAATGATGTGATTAATAAATAAAGGCAAGCTTCCAATTCATTTTGTTTCACTCAATTATGAGATAATGAGGAAACATAATGAATGTCTAGAGAATGACAATTACTCAAAGACGTATGCCTTCAAGTACGTGACTTGAAAAATGAGATCATACAGATGTTAAGAGTATGTACATTCTTATTATGTATAGTCAGTTGTTACCGTGGAAGGGAGATAAAGAACGGCAACACATAAGACTGGAGTGTTGGTTGATGACAAAATCTCATCTGTCACGATATGTGATATCAAACCAAGCACACATACTTGTTAGATAACAATGTACTGGATAGACCCACCTTGAGAGTGACACGTGGAAACCATATTTGGTAGTCATAATCATATCTCATAGTGAAGGTGGTGATTGTGATTCTTAGACCTAAAATCACTACACTTATCACATGTCGTTCAATGTGCTTTGACATCATCCCACGTGATCCTGAATAAGGGTTGCCATAAAGGTGATGATTAGGTACAATGTGATACATCAGGACGAATGTGAGTGACATATATAGATGGGATTTGTCCCTCCTACTAGAGTTTGATATCCTGGCCACTTGATAAGCAAGACCGAGAAAAGTATGCACATGCACATTTGAATCAATATATGATATTGATGTCACATATATCTCAGATAGTTTGCTCTACAATCAAGGAACATGGATTGAACATTGAGAGGATGATGATTCCACTCCTTGAGTTCATTCCGGATATCAAAGACAAAGGAATTATACAATCATTGTAACACCTTACACATATTGTAGGTTGTAGGTGTTCTCTAACTTTCCATTCACTTGGGTAACATTAATGTGTGACTAGGCATCACTCTTTGCTTGTGATGTCATAAAATAGTTATGGACATTCACTTCCAATGTGTATGGGACATATAGGATCACACATATAGGAATTCACCTAGAAGAGGATTTTAATCATGAATGATCATTGAATGGATTACCAAAGTGTTTGGGTACTCAATTTTAGTAACAAATCAGCTGACTGGACTCCCAACTGATGGCTGATGTGATGAAATGATTAGTTGGAGTGTCAGGTTGATTAGAAATTGAATTGGCTAAGTTCTGCCTAAACTATGGAGTGAACCGACCGGTTCACATAGTGAACTGACTGACTCGAGTCGCCAAATAATCGTTTGGTTGGGTAAGATGCCTGGTTCATGGAGAAATTCGACTGCATTAAGGACTAGTGCTGACGTCATATTGTGCATTAATTAGATTCGAATTACCAATTCATATGCGATTGGGAAACATGAAAAAATGACCGGTTCACTGAGCGAATCGATCAACTTGCATGTGAATCGACCGGCTCACTTGCAAATCGATGAGTGAACTGTCATCTTGTTTGGGAACCGATCATCTCTCTTGCAAATTGATTGCTTTTCCACTCGTAGGTTGTGAAAATTCATGATCTTCCGATCCCTTCCACTCCCGTACAAACTGGGAACCTAGACCCTAACCTCTCCAATAAATAGAGGGGTATTGGGGCCTTAATAGATACAAGTCAATTTCCTATGAAAATTGTTGTCCTCTCTGGTTTTGGTAACTAACAGAGAGCCTAAGCAAGTCCTACCTGATAAAGGGAGGGATAGAAACAGAGAATAATTGTGGGAAAGGAAGTTGGTGACCAGTACACCAACAAAAGGGACAACTCCTTCCTATTAGTTCTAGTTGAACGACAAGAGTTCTAGGTAGTCCGTATGGACTTCTCTAGAGGCGTGGAGCTGTTGTCTACCTCTAGGAGGACAACATAAATCTACTATATGTGGTGAAGACCGCAAGTTGCACAGACACAGTCCAAGTGCAACTAGAAGACAATTTCACGATTACTATAATGAGTTAAAGTTGCTGGACTTGCTCCAGGACCATGTATGAACTCGTCAAACTATCCTTCCCATTACATGGTTGTTGACACAATATTGCTGTTATGGAAAATAAGGATAGAAAATTTTTGTTTCCGCTGTCTACTCTGTGCTCGTATTTTCCTACAGTGGTATCAAAGCAATGCCAATTTACTATGTTTTGGAATAATCAATATGATCAGATTTTTGGTTTTAATTAATTATTTATTGCATAAAATGTAAATACTTAAAATTCTTAATGTGCAAATCCGATCAAAGACCGCAGATAATCCCACACTATTATATATATATATATACATACATATATATATACATATATATATACATATATATATATATATATATATATATATATATATATATATATATATATATATATATATATATATATATATATATATATATATATATATATGCAGTTTACACATGTCACCCTAAAAATGAGTTTCGATGGTGGATGTGTAGCATGGTTATGGACAATAAACCTAATTATCTATGCATGGTGGTTGTGCATTTATTTCCTATTTTACCTCAGTTTTCATACTGAGCTTCTACCTTCTTCCTCCCAATGTAAAGTATTATTCTTTCCTACAGTTTCTCCCCTCAAATGTAACTTGAGGTTTCTCTTTACCATGTAATTCGTTATATAGGAAATATGATAGTTTCCTTTTCTTTCAACAATGAAGATGACGACCAACCTTAGGTGAGTCAACCGTTTCACTTGACGAGCCGATCGACTAAGGACCAAGGAGGGAAAACTATAGGACGAGTGAATCGATTGACTGTTGGATCTAAACCACCATTTGAAGGTGTCCAAACATCATTGGATAGGAGGCCAAACAATCATTTTAGGCGGCTAACCGACTAGACAAGAAGCGAGCCAACCAGTTCAAGGGTTGAACCGATCAACCTAGATGGGCAATCATAGATCTACACCAATAAAAGGTTCATGCATGTGATGTTGACCTAGGTGGTAGTAATTCCTTATGTCTTCAAGGAATTACTATAGTGTGGCCATAAGCATCACCTTTTGTTTTATATTACATGTTTACATTGTGGGATATAACATGTATATGATACGTACTAGTATGTGGTGATTGGATATGTATATGTATATATATCATATATATAGTCCATCAATCAAACATATTAATTCTAAGATGCTTTCCAATAGTGGCACACATGAAAAGTTTGATCGACTAAGCATGGGTACCTCAAGGGTGTTGCGCTGTCTATCTCATGAAAGTGTGATGGTAATAATGTGGGCCTGCCAAGCGGGGTGCATTATTATCGTATCAGCTTTTGCGTGGAGCTTAACTGAGTGACCTTAATGAGATTAAGCACTAGAGGCATAAAAATGATTATGGCAAAGAGATTGAACATATCATCTATCCAAGAATTGCATAAGATGTAATTGACAAATGTTGCCTACCTTAATGATTGATGATAAACACTGGCTTTGTTTGGGTAATAGTTGAATTATTTTGGATCTTGGATCATTAGAAGATTATTCGCTGCAATCTTCCAAATTGATAATTGAGGCTTGTCAATTTTATCAAAATAATGAGAGCGATAGATAATTAAAGACCTAATTAATATTGTTAATATTAATCAAATAAAATCAAATAAAATAAAAAATGAGTTTTTGACAAAATTGCAAATTCTTTTGTAGAATAAAATGACAACACAAAATAATAAATTTTCATTGTGATCAGTCCTTGAGAAGGACAAGTTAAATGTGAACAACTTCCACAATTGGTGTAGGACACTGAGAATCATTCTTACACAAGAGCACAAGTTCTATGTCCTGGAGACACCAGAGCCAGATGAACCCCTTCGTAACACACCTAAGGCTGACAAGGATGCTTATAAGAATCATATTGAAGATACCGTTGATGTCAAGTGTCTAATTATACGATCCATGAATTATGAGTTGCAAAGGCAGCATGAGAACATGGATGTTATTGAGATGGTCACACATCTTTAGAACATGTTCCAAGATTAGGCAAGATAGGAGAGATTGATGTTTCTAAGGTGCATTTCAAATGTAACATGGCAGAAGGAGATCCAGTAGGTCCTCATGTGCTCAAGATCATTTAGTATGTGGAGAACCTTGCTAGGCTGGGATTCCCCTTGGGTCAATATTTGGCCACAGATGTGATTCTGCAGTCTTTGTTAGAGCCATACAATCAATTTGTCATGAACTACACCATGAATGTCTTTCACAAGCCGTTGACAGAGTTGCTTCGCATGTTGAGAATAGCTGAGGCACAAATCAAAAAAGACAATCCCAAGTCTATGATGGTGATCAACAAGACAAAGGGAAAGTCTAAATGCAAAGGAGGAGGAGTAAAGAAGGGAGGAAATTTTCACCGCTATCACCAGCCTGAACATTGGAAAAGGGATTGCCCTCTCTTCCTAGAGGAATTAAAGAAGAAGGATTAAAGACCTCTACTTCAGGTATAAATGTTATAAGATAAATTTGATTACTTCTTCATTATGGTATGTGATACCAGATGTAGATCTGACATACATTGATGTGCATGATCTGACAAGAAGTAAATCCTTTATGAAAGGGAAAGAGTGGACTATGCAGAGCAAGAGTTACTGCAAATTTCTTCTACATTTAAAATTTATATTAGCCCATTGGGCATGTAATAGAGTTAGTTGAACTACTATTTCATTATGGCAAAATAGAATTTTTTTACTTATGCATCTTGTATGACAAGGATGATAAATCAATAAAGAGTTGTTAATGCTTCTATTCCAAAGATGTGATCTTGTATGGAAATGCCCCAACATGTAGTGATCTTTATATGAAAGGATCTAAAGATGAATGTTAATAATGTAAATACCAAAAGGACTATAATTGATAACTCAAAAAATCTGTAGCATTGTCATCTGGAGCACATATATAAGAAATGGAATTCTAGAATCTATATTGATGTTTATCTAGACTTTTTTGGTTATTGAACCACCAAGAGACATGCAAATCTCATTTATGAGCTACATGACAAACCACCTCTCACTAGGTGTAGTGGAGAGAACAAGCTTTTCTATTAGTGCTTTTACATATTGATGTACAAAAATCTTTTAGAATAAATGCTACATCTAGTTGTTTGTAATTCATTATACTCACTATTGATCTCAATTGATATAGGGTTTGTATTTGGTGAAATACAGAAATAAATCTCTTGAAGTGTTCAAGAAGATTACGAATAAAGTATAAATTTGATAAAATTATTAATAGACTATGATATGATCAAATGTTAAAATACTTTACATCAATAGTTAGAGGACCTTCTGAAAGGAATGTGATAATGTATCACAAGTCAAATCCACCTGAAACATGATGATGTATTAGAAAGAAGGAATCACATCATGATGGATCATGACATGATTATCATTTAATCTAATATTCTAATCCCCTCATGGATATATAATACTAAAACAATGTACCATCTAGAATGGTATAATAGACATCATATGAGATATGATATGGGAATGCCCCAATCTGTCTTAAGGATTGAAACTTTTATAAAGAAGGCAATTTCTTAAAAAATTAATCCACAAATGTTGTTGTTGAATACTACATTTAATCCCAATCCAACAAAAAAACGTTTGTTTCTAGGATAATTGAGTTCTAAAAGAATCAGTGGGAGTAAAAGTAGAACTCGAAAGGTTTGAGGTCAACAAGAAGGTACAAAAAGAACAATTCAGAATCACAAATTGTTGTGGAATCTCAAGTTCCTCATGTAACATAAAACCTCATAAGTTCTAGTAGAACACATATGAGATTGAAATATTGTGAATCCAACAAATCAAATAGGTTGATCATAAGATTATGAGCCAACAAATCAACTAGAAGCTATTGAGATCCAGAATCTGAGAAATGGCTTAAAGCCATTAAGGAGTCCATGTTCGCTAACAAGGTATGACCTTGGTAGTACCACCTAAAGGGATAAAACCCAAAGGGTGTAGTTGGTTTTCATTACAAAGACCAACATGGGTAACCTAAAAGGATAGATTGGATGCAGAAGTTTTCAAATCAGTTCAAATTGTTGAACATGAAGAAATTCCTTCACCAAAAGCCATGCTTGTTGTTACAGCTAGTATAGACTATGAAATTTGGCATATGAAGCTTAAAACTGCATTCCTTAAAAGGATTATATGAAAGGATGTGTATGTGACACAACCGAAAGGATTTATAACTTCATGAATGCTTATAACGTCTATAAGCTACACATTTCAATCTAAGAGATTGAAATAAGCATCTCAGAGATGGAACCTTTTTTTTGATAACATAGTCAAAGAGTTTGACTTGAATCAATATAAAAGATGAAATCTATGATTACAAACGATTTAGTGGGAGCATATATAAATGTTCCACATATTGATGGGGAATAATACCTCAATAATGTAAAATATTGAGACATGGAATGGGAACCACCTTCAGTGATGAAGGATTAGGTGAAACATCCTATATGATAGGAGTTGAGATCTATAAAGATAGTTCTGGAAAGTTTCATAACCTAAAATGAGCACACAAAATAGCAAGATGTTGAAAGAGTTCAACATAATAGAATTTGAGTTTTCTGGTGTTATGAACACATGAGAGGATACTATTTGGATTTAGAAATTCATATTGATGAACTTAAAGATGTTACAACCATTGATGATACAGTAGAGATATTGTGACAACTATTAAGCTACCAATTAGGCAAGGAATATGAGATAACATATTACAACAATTCCATCTCATATGAGATATCATATAGGCGAAGAGATGTGAAACATGAAATATACCAACTATAGAAAATTGTTGCTAAACTTATTGGATTAGCCCTTGCGCAGAAGAAACATGATGACATGTTTAGATCACTAAGAATGAGATTCGTGGGTGATTGGCTCTAAGTGCAAGTGGGAATCTATTGGTATGTATGCCTAGAGAACCAATCATATGATGATTGTGATGGCATATTACATAAAGGATTTGATTAATAATAATAAATGCAGGCTTCTAATCCATTATATTTCACTTAGTTATGAGATAATGAGGAAACATAATGAATGCCTAGATAATGACAATTATTTAAAGACGTATGTCTTCAAGTACGTGACTTGAAAAATGAGATCATATGTATGTTAAGAGTATGTACATTCTTAATATGTACCGATTCAGTTGTTACTATGGAAGGTAGATAGATAGTAGTAACACATACAATTGGAGTGTGTGTTGGTTGATGATAGAATCTCACCAGTCATGATATGTGATATTAAACCAAGTGCAGAAATATTTGCTAGATAACAGTATATCGGACAGACCCACCTTGAGAGTGACACATGAAAACCATATTTGATAGTCATAATCATCTCTCATAGTGAAGGTGGTGATTTTTTTTTCTTAAACCTCAACATGATACTCATCACGTCTTTCAGTGTGCTTTAACATCATCCAACATGTTCCTAAATAAGGGTTTCCATAAAGGCAAAGATTGGGTACACTGTGACACTTGAAGATGACTATGAGTGATGTAGATGGGATCATCCCTCCTATTAAAGTTTGATATCCTAGCCACTTGATAAGAAAAAATGAGAAAATCATACACATGTATATATAAATAAATATATGATATTGAGGTTACATATATCTCAGACAGTCTGCTCTAGAGTCTAGGAACATGGATTGAACATCGAGATGATGATGATTCCATGCCCCGAGTTCATTCTGAATATTAAAGATAAAAGAATTATACAATCACTTTAACACCTTACACATATTGTACGTTGAAGTTGTCCTTCAACTTTCCATTCACTAGCACTAATGTATGACTAGGCACCACTCTTTGCTTGTGATGTCATAAACTAGTAATGGACATTCACTGCCAACGTGATATGGGACCTATAGGGTCACACACATAGGAATTCACCTAGAAGAGGATCTTAATCATGAATGATAATTGAATTGATAACCAAAGTGTTTGGGTACTCAATTTGAGCAACAAACCAACTGATTGGACTCCCAACGATAAGCTCATGTGATGAAACGATCGATTGGAGTGTTAGGTTGGTTAGAAATTAAATTGGATAAAATCTGCCTAAATTGGGGAGTGAACCAACTGACTCAGGTCGCCAACTGATCGTTTGGTGGTGCGAGACACCTGGTTCATGGAGAAATCTAATGGCATCAAAGATTAGTGTTGACACATGTTGTGCATTAATTGGATTTGAATTGTCAATTCATATGCGATTGGGAAACATGGCGAAATGACTAGTTCATTCAGCGAACCTATAGGCTCGCATGTGAACTGACCGGTTCTCCACTTATAGGTTGTGATAATTCTTTATCTTCTGGTCCCTTCCACTCCCACACAAACTAGGGACTCAAACCATAACCCCTCCTATAAATACAGGGGTACCAGGGCTTCTTAGACACAACTCAATTATATTTAACAATTATTGTCCTCTCTAGTTGTAGTAACTAATAGAGAGACCGAGCAAGTCCTACCCAACAATGGGAGGGATAGCAAGAGAGAACAATTTTGGAAGAGCAAGTTGGTGAATAGTACACAAACGAGAGGGACAACTCTTTCCTGTTAGTTCTAGTTGAATGAGAAGAGTTCTAGGTGGTCTGTGTGAAATTCTCTAGAGGCATGGAGGCTATTGTCTACGGTTAGGAGAATGTCAACCTTCTATCTATGATGAAGATCAGGAGCTGCACAAAATCCATCCAAGTGCAACTAGAAGATAGCTGCACAACTACTGCAATGAGTTATAGTCACTGGACTTGATCTAAGACTAGGCATGAACTTGTTAAAACATCCTTCCCATTACATAGTTGTTGATGCGGTCTTGCTCTTATGGGAAATAAGGATTTTTGCTTTGTTTTTGATGCCTACTCTGTGCCTGTATTTCCCCACACTTTGTTTCTAATTTTGATGTTTCCTCTCTTAAACTTCAGTTTCTTATGTACCAAGGCGAGTGATATAATTTTAAAAGTGTCTCTTTCCTACTTTCTACATTCATGCCAGTAATCTTACTCGAGAAATTTGTAAAATGCTAAAATATAACCTTTATAAGAACTATTTTATTATATGACAATACAAATTCTTATGTTTTATTTAGACTCTATGAATGTTTTCTACTATACAGTGAACATTTCTTTGAATAAGTAAGGTATGAAAACCAAAATATATGTGTAATCAATCTGAAATTTGTTATTCTTATGAAGTTTTAGTATCCTATATTAAGGAAACCTGAACCATGCACAATTCTTTACTGTATGATCGTTACCCTATGAAATGTTTTGGACCGGTAAACACTATTATGGTATTGTAATGATGTTTGAACAAAACCCTAGTACAAAAAGTAGATCATCTATAATAATTTTTTAGTGTATTATTTCCTATTTCTTAAAAATACCATAACTATTACATCTATTGGACTTTTAAGATGAAGTTTTGAGTGTTATTTTGCTTATGACACATTAAGATCTCTATCTAGTTTCAAATGATGGTGATACTCATACATGACGTTACTACTTTTATGAGTCTAAGTTCCCTAATGGAATTTTACATTTCTAAATTTTCTATTTTGTTCTCTTAATGATCAAGGATGGATACCCATGCCTGGATGGAGTGACATGAAATTGTTTTATATGTTTTATATCTTATGAAG
Source organism: Alisma plantago-aquatica (assembly GCA_963693085.1). NCBI lineage: Eukaryota > Viridiplantae > Streptophyta > Magnoliopsida > Alismatales > Alismataceae > Alisma > Alisma plantago-aquatica. The sequence goes on along the minus strand of OY856412.1, from coordinate 1,280,621,850 downwards.
TTTAAAATCCTAAATTATTTTGTAAGAATATTTTAGTTGGTTGTATGTAACTTAATTGAATCACATAAAATATTTAACCGGCTTAAGTAATCAAGTGTAACCTTAATCACGTAATTCCCTATGACTGCAGAACTATCCCAGTGTCAGAATTTGCTAGATAGTTAAACAAGTAATTTGGAAGAAGCTTAGAGTCATAAATTATTTAGTATATGCGGGTGCATGGAAGGTATATCCTTGAGATTGTGATTCCAAGATTTTGGAGGGTGGTTTAAATCACATCTTAGATGTTGATGTAATTGAGAGCAAGTGCAGTCCTAACTAGATTCAAGGGTTTATACCCTAGTTTCTGGTTTTGTGGCCTGTGTACCCAAGACAGATGTGTCACTATGGTTGTTACTCGTACTGACCAAGGGGAAGAGATCTTTAGGATTCTGGTCATCCTAGATCTTATATAGGGATGATTGTGACTTCACATTGGTCAACTAGTAGTTTGCATCATATGCCTCAAACTACCCATGGTTTAGTGAAAGATGTAATTTAGCGGTGTAGTATATCTGTTATAATTATTTAGCATCACTTTGAATGATAACTATTGCTTTGCTTTTCTTACTAATACTATATGGGATTCATATCCTGGAAAACATAATTAACTATACCTATAGCTTTAACTATGATGGATCATTTTACATAAACTACATAGTCTTTCAACTCTTCTATACTAACTACCTTAAGGACTTTAATTACATAATTTTCTTGTAAGCAATACATGTTATTTGAGGTTATATCATATCATTGGGATATGGGTATCAACTCATGGGTTTCCACAACCTTTTTAGGTGATTAGGGGTGCAGTCAGACCCATGGTGACGAGGAGGCTTAGTTTGATTATCAATAGATTCTAGACATCAATTTGGTTGTGTAGAGTCCTAGAGTGATCCCTATACTCTCAAGTCCAGGTAAGGGTTTGGTATATGATTTACATCGACTCAACATTTTTTATGCCTTGAGCATTGCAAAATTTGTAATTATATGGACAACATCTTTGGTAGACATGTTATGGATGAGGACAACAAACTCATGTAAAGGTACATGCTATGAATATACATGTGTAGTTGGACCTTTATGTAAATATTTCTTATGAAATATCAAACTTTTATTCAATTTTATGTTGTACCTTTTTAGTAATATGGTTAATTAGTGTTTGATCACCATTTTGGGTTTTGAATAGTCTCTTTTAGCATGGCATGTCTCCACAAGGCCAATGAGAAATAATTGACTCGACCCTAGTGGAGTCAATTTCTTACAATACTGAAGATTGATCACTAAGAAAAGTGTTGAGAAGTCTAGTCTAAAAAAGAGTGAATATTCAAGTATTTTCATAACTTGGATTGATATTAAGGACACAAAGGATCATGTCATCATGCATATCAATAGATCTTCCTTGATGAAGTTGAGGACATCGAGTTCTGATATGACCATGCTGTCCACAATGATAACATATGATTCTATCATCACTTATGTTTTCAACTTTCTATTATAATTGTTCTTAACTTGATAAACTGGGCAAGTTTCTATAGAAATAGCCTTATTCACCATTTGGGAGAAGGTCAACAATAATAGAGGAACAAACCCTGTTTGTATAATTTTGTATCACAAACCATCCACTAACAAAATAGCTTATCTTCCTTCAGTCAATCCCTATAGCATAAGTCCCAAGATGAATAAACTTATCCACATACTCCATCATCATCATGGTATTTTGGCATAGGTTGCAAAACTCACACTTCTTCTATCTCAGAGCTATAGATGATGTGCACATCTATTTAAAAGGAACTAGGATTAGTTACCACATTATGGTAGAAAAAAATGTGACTTGACCATACCATTCCACTAGTGACGAGCTTCTCCATTAAGGACAAAAGTAACAAAAAAACCTTTTGATGCTCAGGACAAGCCATGCTCTCAAAAGTTTCTTTAGTGGCAAAAATCCAATTGATTGCCTTATCCACCATGTGATCTTCATTCTCACAATGAAAGTAAAGAGGGTGCATCTTCAAGAACTCCATGAGTGAATACTCATTAGTCTTATTTAGTTCCTTAAGAAAGGGAACTTACCCCATTATGACTTATTAGAGTAATCTTCCGACTGTAATCAACTCCTATACTTGGGAGATAGTTGAAATCATTGTAAAATCTGGTCTAAGGGTAGCTTGAGACACTGGTAGGAGACTCCATCCTCAACATCCCATACCTCAAGACTAGAGGTGTATCGAGCCCGTAAACTTCATTGACCATAGATTATCTAGAAGCTTATAAGAGTTCCTACACAATACAAGGTTACATGGTATAAGAAACCTATGTCGTAGGGATGGCAATTTGGACCATTCTACCCATGCCTATCATGACCCAACCCATTTTGGCCCGATCTTGTCAGATCTAATGGGTGTCACTCACTAATTGGGTTGTAATGGATTTGTAACTAATGGGAGTTTGCAAAAAGTGGTCCACCATCAAGACCTATCAAACCCATAGGATGCTACTCTCTCGTATCTCTCTATCTCTCATCTGGCCCGCAATGGTGATTTCTCCCAAACCTTAGATGGAAATTGAGACATTCCATTGCGGGTTGAGATGGTGACAATGAGATGATTAAGAAGGCACAAAGACAAGCCGTGATCCTGATTTATATTTTGGCAATGAGAAGTCACGATGCTCGCAGTCCTACTTCAGAAGCCATCGACAAAAACTATGACTCTGCTTCAAAAGCCGATGAAAAATACCATGACCCCACTTCATAGACAAGCTGGAGTTTGAGGTTTCCCATTTTTGAGGACCATCATATCTTGATTACACCAAAGATAAGGTATTTCTTTGGTCAAAATCTACCACATCTTACTTCCATTTTCATTTTTTTTGGTCAAACACTCCTTTCACATACATTGCTTACTCGTTGCTTATCGCTTGCTCATTCCTAGGTGATGCAGAGTATCATATCCATTCCTTGTTTTTTTTGGTTCTAGTGGGTTTACTGATGATTTATGAATTTGCTCCTTGTTGATTATTTTTGGCTCTAGTGGGTTTACTGATGATTTATGAATTTTCTCCTTGTTGGTTCTAGCTTTCCCGTAGTTCCTCAGATGATCTGCAAGGTATGTTGTCTTTGTCCTTTAATTTTTGCATGAACTGCTTGTTCATTAGATTGTCAGTCCTGGGTATTTCTTTTCTTCTGATTGATCACTTTATGTCTTCGGTTAGAGTAGTGTTGGAGTTTCCATTGCTACTTGCCTTCTCGTATGCTTTGTATTGGCCAGACCAAGATACTACTTCTTGTAATCCATCACAATGTCAAACTCTCCAAACGTATCCATATCTATCTTATTTAACATAACTAACATAAAAAGAAATTTAATATGTTGATTTTCAACTCAATAGAAAAAATTAAAATTAAATCCTTCAATTCCATGATTTGCAATGCCAATAGGCACTACTATATGTGTGTGGAATGGGTTTCTATTTTCTTAAAATTGGCCTATTCAAATCACATTGTGAGATTCCACACGTTATGATTCAACTAAAATCCATTGGATTGTTGAACAAGTTAATGTCACATAGGAGATGAATGTGTGATATGTGTTTTGATGTCGAGAAAATTTTGGTAGGTCATTTTCCCTTTGTTCTTTGGGTACATATGTAAATGAGTATTGTCTCACTCTACATCAGTGTACTTGGATAACCAAGGGGAAATGCTGCCAAATTTTCCTGGGATCAAAACACATATCCCACATCATTATTGAGATTAACTGTTCAAGAAAAGGTTAGGTTTGAGATATAAGGACCAAATTGGACAGTTTGACATGAAAATGTATATGATAACCAAGTACTATCAATGTGTAAATCAAACCTAATAGTACAACTATTTTTACCTACTAGATATGGCTGCCATGGGTCAAGAAAGAAATTCATTATGCTTGCTAATCTCCAGTGGCTACTACTTACTGAACTGAAAGTTAATCAAATGAGCAAGATGTGAACAAGTCATCAATGTCCAAAAGACAACGTATAAGTAAGTTATGGAAGCATTATGATAGGAAAGAAATTGATGGTGTTTGGGAAACAATATGCCACTATTGTCATTGTCATTGTCATTGTCATTGTCATTTGAGTGGCAGTATCACACATGGGATAACTCATCTGATCTCTTATCTTGATAGATGTCCTGCATTGTAGGGTATTGAAGGGAATGTTAGGAAACTACCAATGATGATAGAGGCACTAAAATTTGCACTTAGTCAAAGTGGATGGAAGAAAATCTCTTGAAAGTAAGATTATTATGCACTAATACCCACTAGCCATTATTGAACATCATGGCTTTTGAAACTTTCTAGTTAATCTGCAACCTAATTTTAAGTGTCCATATCAAAACACTATAAGAAATGATATCCTAGATGTACATGGCATAGAGAACAAGAAAATGATGGAGGGGTTTGAGAGGTGTGGAAAAAGAGTAGAAATTACAAGTGATATGTGGACATTGAGATACCAACGAAGAGGTTATATGGCAGTCACAACTCATTACATAGGCTCTTCTTAGACCTTAAAAAGTTAGATTGTTTGATTTATTTATGCTCCTTGTCCTAATATAAAAGAGGTTCCTTGTGAAGTGTTAATGCGTAGTTTACATGAATGGAATCTTGACATAAAATTATCCTTGTATTAAAAATGATGCGTTGATCAATCTAGTAAAGGGTCAAATTCAATCTAAAGAAAGAGTAGCTCATTGATTTTGTGAGAGTTAATATTCCATCTCATTCTATTATCTTATCTGGGAAATTTCTTCACATGTGTTGTTTTACTCATATTTTGAATATGATACTAAATGACAGATTGTTCGTCATCAAGGATGTAGTCAAAAAATTTAGACTAGTGTGTCTTACTAGACTGCAACCCCAAAAGACAAGAGAAATTTGAGGATACAATTAAGTCTATGAAGAATGACTTTTATAGAAAGTTGTGTTGGGTTTGTGAGACAAGATGGAGTTTGACATTCCTATGCTCCAAATATCCCTTACATAAAAAGATGTCTTCTTCTGCCTAAGTTTTCGTGAATCTGATTATACGGGGGTCCTAAGAGAAGATGATTGGAGATGTTGTGGTGATATTTATGAGAAACTAAACATATTATTTGTCATGAAAGAGCTATTTTCAAGAACCAAGTACCCTACTTCTAATCTTTACTTCCTAAATATTTTGTATAAGACAAAATTTAGTTGCATGGGGTACTTCCCCTGATGTTTTAATATTGCAAATTGCACTTATATATGTATCTGAATTAGATAAATATATTCTGACTTCCCCTAAAATTATAGGGGGTCAAGAGTTACATATAGCCCACTGCTATATTACAAATCAAGACTACAACTCACTCTTCTATCTAATGTGAAGCTTGCACTTAACATATTTACAAATTTTTACAGCAATACTCCTCTCATTAATGACTGTCCCTTTGTGTCTCCTTGCATTCTATTCCTCCCAGATATGGTAGCATATAGTAGCAAACACGATTTTTTTGTACCAACATTTCCACATCTTGTCAACATTCTTCTCGGGTCTTATTCAAGTAGTAGTTGCAGCCACAACTCCTCGCATATAGATTTCCATACCTTCTTTGTAAAATTGTAGAGTCTCACTAGATGATTATGGGACTCTTCAAACCCTTTAAATAGCAAGAACAATGTGGATACATCGTAATTTCAAGTATGCACTTTTTAATGTGTTGAAAGTACACTATGAAAATTTTTATATACACACATGCTCCATTTTGGAACATAAATACTAGTTCAAATCTTCTCCACATATGTGTCTTTTTCTGCCCTTGAACGCACCACCTCCCACTAATTTATATTTTTTCTTTAAGTCTCTAGTTCCTGAAAAGCCACTAGAGGGGGGGGGGATGAATAGAGTTTTATAAATATTTTAATAATAATTTAACTCAAACAACCACAATGAAAATATTGGACAAGGAGACACAGGGTTTAGAGTGGTTCCAACCTTAGCAAATACTAAGGAAGTCAGTCCACTACCCGGTTGCTTACCCAACCGGGATTTGAAAAGAAATTTATTTTATTACCTCGCAAGGACTTTACATAAAATACAATTTCTTTTCCCAAACCCTTCAAGCAGCCTTCACCTAGAAGTAATCGCCCAACCTTGAAGCAGCCTTCCCTTGAAGTAGGTGCACCAACTCCCGTTGCACCAACCTTCTGAAGTAGCTTCCCGTGCGATAGCCTTCTTGAAGTAGCTTGAAGTCCCCTTCTCCACCTGAGAAGTCAACCCTCTCCAATCCGCAGCCTCCAACCCTAGGAGTAGCAAGGAGAGTACAAAGGATAAAAAGGAACAAGAAGGAAAATAGAAATTACAATACCGTTGTAAGCACAAGGCTTGATTTGCCTATATCAAGCGTATAGATCTCCTAACCAATGTGTATGACAATGTGATTGTAGTGGATAGGAGATACTAGCCTATAGGACACGAAATGGGAGCAATAGGAATGAATGGCAAGTGTAGGAATTGCTCTATTGCTCTAAAACAGATTGCAAGTGAGTATTCAAGCTCAAGTATAGCACAAGTATATCTTAGGTATTTTTGGTGTCCTAAGGTATGTCCTATTTATAGGAGTGGCCTATGGATACTTAAGGACGTTCTAGACAACTTCTAGGGGCTTCTAAGTGCTTAACTAGCCGTTAGATATAAGTTAGGTGCATTAGTAACGGCTAGTTACTTTATTCTGCAGTTGCTGTCAGAGACCATCTCGGTCGACAATTTGTCGACCGAGATACCTACTCGGTCGAAGTTTTGTCGACCGACAGGCTCTCTGGATCAACGTTCATTTGCAACTGCCAACTACTTTGTCAGCTGTGTCTAACGGCTACTTGGGTCATTCTCGGTCGAGAAGTTTGTCGACCGAGAGTGTCTCGGTCGAGGAGTTTGGTCGACCGAGATTGACCCTGTTTCAATCTTTCAATTTAGGCACTAAGTAAATGTATGAGTGTGCATTTGTGAACCTATTTGAAAGGGATGACCTGTCTAAGTGTAGTGATTGGCTAGGGAAGATCTAACACTTGATTTACATGAGATCTAAGTACTTGTACATTATATATTTGTACAAGTTTACAATTGATTACATTGTATTACTTTTACAATCATTCAAGCATATAGTTTCCCTAGAGCTTTGTCATCCACTTTATTCCTGCAACACTCAAGTAGCACATTAGATCAACAAGAATGAAATGTTTGTCATCATCGAAACAAAGGGATTTATTATAATGTCCAATTTATCCAACAATCTCCCCCTTTTTGAAGATGACAAACATTTCCTAAAATATGAAATAAGGAATTATAAAGCATGTGAGTTTCATACCTGAGGATTACCTTTTGTAGCCATTCTTGTTTTACAAGTGAGTGCTGGCCATCAAGATGAAACTCATTTATATTTTTGATTTTATATTCGTTCTCCCCCTTTGTCATTTCAAAAAGATATCCAGTTTGAACATTTTATTTCTTCTCCCCCTTAATTTTATATTAAGCTCCCCCTTAAATAGATATCCTATTAGGAACATGGATTTAATATCATTTTTGTCTAATTTTATCCACAATTTGTGTCTCAATCATTTGCAAAGGATGTTAAGCTTTGAAATGATATGAGATTCCTTTTACGCTTATGAATGTATATTGATTTCTCATTTTATCAAGGTATGTTAAGCCCTAAATTAAATGAGAATCCTTTAATCTTAGAGTTCATAAAAATGTCTCCAACCAAATGTAAGGGATGTTAAGCCCTGATTTGTTTAGAGAGTTCCTTTATGTACAAGCTATATCATTTTTATGAAATTCATAGATTTCTTCATAATCAAGAGTAAAAATACTAAGGTCGTAACAAGCTTCAAAAGATGTTTACAATGTTTTTCTAAGCTTCTTAATCAATTAAACCAATTTGTTGTTATGAGCTCCCCCTTAATCTTACAATTTAAGCAGTTTGATGCTTCTAAGGTCACAAATAATTTTAAATTTTGATTTTGACCTTTATCAAAAGTATACTAAGATTAAGTGCAATAAAATGATGTCCAAATAAGCATTTTGTCAAAGCTTATTTTAGGTCGCCCTTGACTACGACCATAGCGCCCCTTGGCTAAATTTTGTTTTAACCAAGAGGCAAATTCTGCAGATTTCCAAGATAAACATATGTGAAGTATAATTTCTGCAGATAGCTATAAATATCAATTTGAAGCACATTAAGATATACCTATTATAAAAACTTAATATGAGCATCATTAGTGAAGTCTTTGTCCTAGATTTTTCTAGAATGCATGTTTTACATTCATTTTAAATGATGTTTCATATGCTTATGGGTACAGAAATATCAAATCCCATTTCTTCTTATACCCTTATCATAAGATTCTTTTAGAAACCTATATTTTGAAAGCAAGATTAATGTCTTTAAAGTCAAGATATTTGCTTTTGATTTCTTAGAACAAGCAAATAGATAAAAATATTAATATTTTGTTCTAAGAGGCACCGTTTGGCTTGACATAGCAACATCTTCATCACAAGCTGTGTCCACAATTATTATCTATTATGTCACGATGCTTTTAAGCTAATGACATTTACAATTATCCGAATCACAATGATCATTCATGATTTGTATATATGAATCAAAGCTTATTTTAAACCAATGAAACATAATGATCATGATGAAGCATGTTAAGTGATACTCAATATGAAAACATTTTCTTAACAATGAAAGCATGATTAATATCTCAAGTCTTTTTAAAGATATCAATTTGAGAAATTTTGTAACATTGTGTTCTTTGCAAGCATTTTTAATAGTCATATCACCAATGAATTATTTTGCTTGCCTATCATCAAGACTCACGCATGCAATTATCATTATCTATTTGTGTTAACACAACATCATGCTTAATGATGAAATAGTGAAAGCATGTCCAATAGAATGATAATTTCATGAAATACAGTGATTGTAATCATTTAAACTGAATGTCATAACACATGATTTCTATCTAGATAGATGCTTTAAAGAAAATCATGTAAAACATTATAAAATAGGGATTTCTAAACTTGATTTTCAACTTAGAGAATGATGTCACTTATATTCAAAAAGATCTCAACTTGTTTTGTAAAACAGTCATTAACAACAGATAGATAGCCATTGATCAATCAGTTGTTCAGTAATTTCACTGCAGACTGAAATCAGTGACCAGTTCGGTCGACGATTTCTCGACCGACTGACAGCTCGGTCGACGATTTCTCGACCGACAAGGTTTCTGTTTTACCTACAGAACTAATTATTGATTTCGAGTAAAATGTAGACTATGTCTAATTCAATTATGCAGTTTAAGAATCAGTTTTAGTTGAGATAAAACATATGAATATCAAAGTAATATTTAGATCAAATCTCAACTAATCATATTAAAAAAAATTAAGTTTTGAGGACCTTAATTAAGATAAGTTTTCAAGTTAGAGATTTTAGTTACTTGAATCATTTTGTTATCCCTTTATGTTAAGTTGAGATAGACATAAGGATGTGCAATTTTTGGTCATATCTCAACTTAGTCTAATCAATTCAATTTGGGGGTTTCGGAACCCATACTAACTCAACATTCTTTTTCTTGTATGGGCATGAAAAAGAGTAATGTCCAAGGCGTGAGCAGTAATGGCAACATATAGAATCAACCTCAAGTCTTTTTCTATGATTTTGTTCTAGGTTGTTCTTTGGTACAAATGTGGCTTGATGTGCTCGTGTATTTCTCCAACTAGGTTGTTGATGAGATTTCCCTTTGGGCTTATAACCTAGTCCTCTTCTCCCAATTTGATGATAGGAATCATCCAAAATTCTATCAAGGATTCCATTGTTGCTTAACCTACTAACTTCTTGTTGCAACTTAGCGATCTCATCCATTCTTTTCTTAATATCTAGTTTTGCTTGATCTAGATTAGATGATAAAGAATTCCTTTCTTTTACTATATTATCATAATCTAGATGTGTACACAAAACAGGTTGTTTTTGAAAATCATTTAACTTTGCAAGTAATTCAACCTTTTCTTGATATAGAAGATCATAATTTGTTTCTAGAGTAAAAATCTTCACATCACTACTACTTAGAGATGATTTCAATGTACGGTTTTAAGAAACAATTCTATCTTTTTCAAAACCAAGAGTATTCAATTTAGCATATAAATCTTCATTTTCGGATGTAAGAGCAAGAAGTCTAGCATTTAACTCATCGTTTGCTTTACTAGATTTCTTTAATTTCTTCTTGCACTCAATATATTTATTGTGAGTTTCTTCAAGACTAGAAATTAGCTCTTCTTTTGATAAATCAAGAAGGCTTACCTCTTCTTCTTCTTCATTAGTTGTAGCAATAAGACAATTTTTGTTTTCATCTTCCTTCTTTGATCTCCATGGACAGCTGGATGTTGTGTGACTTGTTCCTAAGCACCACTCGCATCTTGTTGAAGATTTGTCCATTCTTTTCTTTTGCTTGCGGTTGTAGACACCTCCACCCTTCATTCTTCAAGACCTGGTTAGGGTTCCTTGAAGCCTGCTCTGATACCAATTGAAAAGCCACTAGAGGGGGGGTGAATAGAGTTTTATAAATATTTTAATAATAATTTAACTCAAACAACCACAATGAAAATATTGGACAAGGAGACACAGGGTTTAGAGTGGTTCCAACCTTAGCAAATACTAAGGAAGTCAGTCCACTACCCGGTTGCTTACCCAACCGGGATTTGAAAAGAAATTTATTTTATTACCTCGCAAGGACTTTACATAAAATACAATTTCTTTTCCCAAACCCTTCAAGCAGCCTTCACCTAGAAGTAATCGCCCAACCTTGAAGCAGCCTTCCCTTGAAGTAGGTGCACCAACTCCCGTTGCACCAGCCTTCTGAAGTAGCTTCCTGTGCGATAGCCTTCTTGAAGTAGCTTGAAGTCCCCTTCTCCACCTGAGAAGTCAACCCTCTCCAATCCACAGCCTCCAACCCTAGGAGTAGCAAGGAGAGTACAAAGGATAAAAAGGAACAAGAAGGAAAATAGAAATTACAATACCGTTGTAAGCACAAGGCTTGATTTGCCTATATCAAGCGTATAGATCTCCTAACCAATGTGTATGACAATGTGATTGTAGTGGATAGGAGATACTAGCCTATAGGACACAAAATGGGAGCAATAGGAATGAATGGCAAGTGTAGGAATTGCTCTATTGCTCTAAAACAGATTGCAAGTGAGTATTCAAGCTCAAGTATAGCACAAGTATATCTTAGGTATTTTTGGTGTCCTAAGGTATGTCCTATTTATAGGAGTGGCCTATGGATACTTAAGGACGTTCTAGACAACTTCTAGGGGCTTCTAAGTGCTTAACTAGCCGTTAGATATAAGTTAGGTGCATTAGTAACGGCTAGTTACTTTATTCTGCAGTTGCTGTCAGAGACCATCTCGGTCGACAATTTGTCGACCGAGATACCTACTCGGTCGAAGTTTTGTCGACCGACAGGCTCTCTGGATCAACGTTCATTTGCAACTGCCAACTACTTTGTCAGCTGTGTCTAACGGCTACTTGGGTCATTCTCGGTCGAGAAGTTTGTCGACCGAGAGTGTCTCGGTCGAGGAGTTTGGTCGACCGAGATTGACCCTGTTTCAATCTTTCAATTTAGGCACTAAGTAAATGTATGAGTGTGCATTTGTGAACCTATTTGAAAGAGATGACCTGTCTAAGTGTAGTGATTGGCTAGGGAAGATCTAACACTTGATTTACATGAGATCTAAGTACTTGTACATTATATATTTGTACAAGTTTACAATTGATTACATTGTATTACTTTTACAATCATTCAAGCGTATAGTTTCCCTAGAGCTTTGTCATCCACTTTATTCTTGCAACACTCAAGTAGCACATTAGATCAACAAGAATGAAATGTTTGTCATCATCGAAACAAAGGGATTTATTATAATGTCCAATTTATCCAACAGTTCCCCGTGGCATGAGGCTTAAATAAATGTCTAACACGTTGTCATACTTCTGTCATAATATTAACGATGTGAGAGTATCCCTCCCTTGTCCTTTTCTCGAAGTCCAAGCCTATCGATATATCTCTCTCATCCATTTCCACCAAGTTGAAGTGACTTCTTGATAGATAATTATTCTCCACAATTCCTCCCACTTTACTATGTCTCTGGGTGTCTTTAAATTTAGACCTCCTTCCACTTTACTATGTCTCTGGGTGTCTTTAAATTTAGACCTCCTTCATTTTTTGGAAGAGTCATTCTTGCATATCTCATCAGATGATGTTCACTTGTCCATAGAAAACTTACAATCTTCATATTCATTCTATCAAAGACTGAACTGGAGATCTCCCCTTGTTGTACCCATAAGATAAGAAGCCCCTCTATAGAAGCCCTTATCAGTGTTGTTCTCCCCGCCATAGATGTCTTCAGTGTCAGCCATCTACTAATCATTTCTTCCAGTTTATCCATACCGTCAACAAAATCTTTCACCTATAGGTTACCCCTAACCACGGGAAAGGAAAGATATTTTGTTGGAAATTTCCCTTTCTCCACTCTCATTGCCTCCATTAATCTATCTTCCACATGGTAGCAATTTTTAGATAGAAAGTAATGTATTTTATTTGCATTCATACACAACCTCATCTACTCCATAAACATTTTAACAAGGTCTTGAAAACTTCCTAAAGTGTTTTGTTTAGCTTCAACAAAGACGAACACATCCTCTGCAAATATCAAGTGGGTCATCACTTTTGTGCCATGGACTATGTAGGGCTTAATCTCCTTCCTTTTTTCTATAGCCAACATCTTTTTGTGAAGTACTCCATAACAATCACAAAAAGGAGAGGGGACAATGGGTCCCCTTGATGCAGACCGTTACCTCTCATGAACATACATGCAGATGTGCCATTAACCAGAATAGAAAGCTTGTAGTCCCAACACACTATTGCATCCATCCAATCTACTTCTGCTTGAAGCCCATTTCTCACATAATCCACCACAATTTCTCCCATCTGACACTATCACATGCTTTACAAACATCTAGCTTTAAACAAGCTTTCGTGGTTCCTCTCATAACATTATAGTCCAACAGAAACTCTCCCGCCAAGAGAGCACAATCACTCATGCTCCTCCCTACCACAAAGACCCCTAGATTTATAGAAATAAGATAAGGAAGTACCAAATTCAATCTAGCAGCTAGAATCTTTGCAATGATTTTACATTTAATCGAGCAACATGCAATAGGTCTAAAGTCAGTAAGGGAAGACATCACCTTTTTATTGGGAATGAGTACGAGAAAAGAATGATTAACCTATCACACCATGTCACCTCCCTCTAAGAACCAACTGATGTATGCAACCAGATCCTCCTTTATGACCTCCTATGTCTTCTTATACATGGCATCTGACCCTGATGACTTGTTGCTACCAATACTCCATACTACCTCTTTGACCCCCTGTTCATTGGTTTTCCTCATAAGAATGCTATTATGGGTGTTGGTATACAATTGAACTTCCACTGCATCTCCTCCTCTTCTATATCATTTATTAAGTTTTTGTTATATAAAGAAGTATAGAAGTTGATGGCATGCTCTTTTAGATCCTCCTGCATGTTGACCACTCTCCCCTATGCATCAATCAACTTAGAAATGATATTGTCTGTGCCTCTTTGCTTGACAATAGCATGATATAGTTTGGTATTCCTATCCCCATCCTCCATCCATTTCTCTCTACTCCTCTACTAGTAGAATTTTTCCTCCACTTTGTTTAGATCTTCTAACATCCCTTTTAGCTCTTCATCTCTCTTTATCAATTCAACATTAAGTGGATCAGATAACAACTTCTCTCTGACCTCTTTACATTCTCTTTTTGTTTCTACAATTAAGATCAGAATGTTCACTTCAGCTTTGACCTATCTTTTAAGTGTAGTTTTGGTACTTGCCAACTTCTTTGCAAAAACAAACATTGGGTTCCATGTCACCTGTATGTCCCATCCATCTTTTATAACATCATTGAAGCCTTTCCATTCAGCCTAGTAGTTCATGAATATGAAATGTTTTCTTTTTTTGTTTCTTTTCTATAATCTAAACCAAGATAGGAGCATTATCACTTAATTCAGACCCTCCTACTTTTACCTACATATTGGAAAAAATTGCAGCTATTCATTATTCACCAATGCTTTGTCTATCCTGCTTACAGTTATGTCATCTAGACTCCACTCATTATTCTATGTGAAGATGTCACATCCACTCATTGGTAATTCAAACAAACTAGCTTTATCTATAGTGTGGTTGAAAGCATCTATCTCCACATTCAGATCTGGTCTCCTTTCTTTTTTCTCAAACCTTTATACAAACACTATTAAAATCCCAATCACTAGGCACGATAAAGTAATATGTCTGGAGAGAGACACCAAATCTTTTCATAGATCCAGTATGGAATTCACATCATTATGGGCATATACATCTGTCACCAACATGTGCAAACCTCCATTCTTTTTGTAGTCAATTGTAACCTGATGATCTGACATTTATATCACTGTCACTTGTCATGCATTCAGTTTCCATTCCACACAGATTCTAGACACCTCTACATCCTCTACATTGAATACATTCTCCCATCCTTGTGGAAATAAAAGTCTGATGCTATTTTTATTTTTCTCTTTTATTTTTTTTCCACCGATGCAACCAAAAAATGACTGCTAGCAGAAATCCACTCCCTTATCTCCTTCTTTTTGTACCTATCACACCCTTTAATATTCCATAGCGGCATGGATTTAGTTAACAAGTCTTTTGAGCTCTGGTTTGCCTGGAAAGATCCTTGTTGTTAGCTTTATTTGCCACTCCCCTTCTTCTCTAGTCTACCAGGTTGGGTTCCTCTTTGTCCGAGTCATTGAGTGCTTTAAAAGCATTAGATGTGTCAAGAATTTATCTGACCCCTTGGATTTTTGGATCCCAACCCTCTTGGGCCCTATTCTCTTGGATGGGGGGTGAACTCGCCTTCCTCCTTCTATTGATCTTGTGCATTGGGATCCTTTGCAGGGTCTGGTTCTTTCATGCTACATTCCTGGTCCATTCCATTACTATTGGATGCTGCTTCTTCAGTGTGGTTAGAGCTGCTGCTTGCTTTCATCTTCCACACCCTCTCCATTACCACTTTCTTTCCGTTTTCCTCTTTCTTTTCTGCATTAGGATCTGTGTTGATCTTCTTGCCTTCATCACAATCTGTCTCTTTATGCCCAAAGGCCAGACATCTACTTCCCTTTGCTGGTTGGTAATCATACTCCACGTCGACATGAATTGGATCCTACCCTCACACTTTTAACCAAACCACTTCTGGTGCTTCATCTTTAGTGTTCAGTTCTACCAACACACTGGTATCATTTGCCTCCAAGGACCGTTCAACGATGTGGAGCACCTTTTTGAAACCAACAGAGATAGTGCAACCGACTCGCTTTGACCATGAACTCCCAAAGGATTTCCAGGTCACCCATGCCTGTATGGTAGAAAACACATCTCTTTTCTATTCATCTCCATGGAAATAATCATTGGCCACCACTAGTTGTGCATCAAACCAGCGAGGGCCAAGTTCAAGAACATCCTTCTTGTTTGCCACGTTAGAGAACCAGACCAAGAATATGCCATTGTCTTTGTACAGTAGATCGTAACTACCCTTTGGTCTCCACATCCTGGAGGTCCAAGCACAAAGATGAGGTAATAGAGCCGTTTTCCCACCACATACACCGTCATAGTATACTACCACATGCTCCTCATACGTTCATATTCATCCACATCTAGTTCAACATGAACTTTTCCTTCCTCACATCTTGGTGCTAGGTATTGGTCAACCTTCTCTCTTCTTCCCAGTGGCTCTTTCAACACATGGGTTTGGTTCCTTCTCATTGTCGACACTTCTCTAGTTTTCTCCGTTGTAGCCCCGCTAGGGCTAAGACTCCCATTCCCACTTGCTACAACAGCTCCATGAAGTCACGCTTGTGGTGATGACTCCCTCTTGCTGGATCATGATCAGATTGTGATGTGGATATAGGGGATCAACGATGGTGACTATAGGGTGGACAATGGGAGTTGAGATCTCATAATGGTCACGTGGACAGTTGCTTGGATAATTGCCAGAGTAGCCCAAGGGGGGCACAGAAGGGTTGTGTATATGTATGTATGCATGTATGTACATATACATGTGTGTTGATGGGATTGCATCCGTTTTAGACCCTAGATGCTGTTCATAGAGAGAAATATTCAAAACATGTTCAGAAGGTAAAGGATGCCACCTATGCTATGTATGATGAGTAAAAATACCAAAGCATGATTCTAGATGAAAGTCACACTGATTACATATCATGTAGTCCTACTATTTCATTACAAGATATTGATTAGAACTTGGTTGGAGGTGGAGTTGTTTCCACTAAAACTTGACTTTGATATACTGGCATGTTGTAAGCAGAAGGGACAACAATATTTGATTCTTTAGTTAATTGTAAAAGATATTCTTGCAATCCCCATTTTTATTGTCACTTCTGAAGCTTCCTTCAACATGTGGGAGAGTCATTGATCCCCACCACACTAGGCTTCATCTAAAACTATAGATGCTTTGATGTGCATGAAAAGTTGATTAAATGTTGGTGAAAAACAATATATATAATAATTTTATATGAAATTTATATATTAGTTCAAACTTTATATAATTTTTGACTAAGAAATAATGTTAGATGTTATATAAATGGAGATACTTCACAAGAAATTACTTCATATACTGTATTGAGTGACGATGAAAGTGAATGAAGGTAATATAGGTATTTCTCTATTTCCATAACATTGTTCTTTTTGGTAAATAACTTTAGTACAATATTTACTTGTTACAGCTGAAGTAGAGTAGAGGTTCAATGTCTCTTTAGATTTTCATGTTTTTTGGGAGTTTGAATACCAACATTTTAGTAAGTTCAAGTTTGACCTTTTCCTTATGTTGTACAGGATAAAATCATATATCATTTTTCATGCTAATACATAAAATTGATCTTGCTAGTGTGATTGGTTGACCTTTGATTTTATCATGAACATTTTATCAATCTCTAACACATCAAAGAATGCATGCATGGGAACATAATTTCTATGTACATATTCAGGTACCTAACTGCTCAACTATATAACTAGGTAGCTATTTAAGATATTTCCCTTCATACGTTATTGTGGTATTTATTTTTCATGTGAAACTATTTATATAATTTGGTAGCTATTTAACTGGTCAGCTATATTACTACCTATCTCTTTGATATGATAGTTGATCCAGCCAACATCAATAGCTACTGGCTAGACAATCATGATCCTGCACATACTTATATGAAAGAGGGGATTTATAAAATTAGACTTATTGTTTTGTCATCTTGTTGACTTGCTTTCTAGCTACATGAGATTAATGGAGCATAGATTCTTGGATAAACTATGGAGCTGCTTGAGATGAATGAAACATGGATTATAGTCTTAGATGAACTGTTATATTACTTTTGTGTCTCTTTGTTTGAGTATTCAATTGTAATTTCCAAATTTGAGAGCACATTCTAGTTGCATTCCAACCGAGTAATAAGTTCAAATCAGGCTGCTGTAATTGAATTAGTAATGAAGATATTTTGGTTTCATTTGAGTGGGTAAACAATTTGTTATTTTTGTGTATTACTGTTTTGTGCTATTTCTCTGTATTTTTTGTGTGGTTACGAACTATTGGTTTACATCTTTTTGTTGAATTTCTGTGTGTACAAACTACTGTATTACCTTTTTAGTTATCTTTGTGTGACTTCTGCGTGATTTATTACTTGTTTTGTTATATTTATTTGGTTACAAACTTTTGCAATAATTTTTGTCTAGTTAATTTTGTGTGAGTATGAATTGTATTATTTTCTTATGTGATTACGAACTGTACTATCACTTCTTTTGTTCTTTATGTAGTTTCCAAGCAACAATAAATTTTTAACCTACACTAATTGTTGGGTCCCATGGGGCGTATTGGGTACCTTTTACTCACCCCAATCTACCCACAAATCTCAATTTTTCTATATAGTTTCTAGTAAGGGGTATATCGGGTGTCCATCACCCAATGGGAGGGTATGGGCAACCATTTTATACTTCTTTTCTTAATGGGGCAAGTATGGGTTAGGTAAAAAGTTAAGTGAGTAAGGTGGGTATGGGTATGGGTCTCCCATGCCCGCCCAATTTCCATCCCTAACCTATGCGAGGTAAACAACATAAGGGAGACCCAATTTAAAAAAATCAAATTATCTTATCACCTTTGTCAGGATACCATATTTGTAAGGAGTTATTTCCAATAGGTTAGCCACTCTCTTACAAAATATAATAATAACAATTGCCACATGCCTAACATCATATTATCAAAGTATGAGACACAAAAGTCCAATGATTAGTTGCATCATAAAAAAAATATAGTAGAATAAATAAAATATCTAACTATTTCAATTCTCGTAGCTAATATCGTTCTTCAAACATAAATGATTGATACAAAGGGTACTCTAAAAGAAAATAAACTAGTGCTAACAAGATTTAGATGGAAGCATGTCCATCCCAATCTATATCTAATCTCTAGCTACTCTTATACAAGATGCAATTAAGGATCAGTTGAACCAAAGTCTGTGTCACATATGAAGTTTCAAACACCCCCACAAAACAAGAACAACGGAAGCTTATCACCATAGAGATGGTTTGTGCAATAAACTAGACAATATATGAATGAATGACATCAATATTAAGAATATAAGTGTTACGACCCACCTCCCGATAACCCCCAATTAAGGGAGACCAAGAGGTTGAGCCGCACCCATTAATCCCGGATCAAAGGTTCGACATATAACCATAAACAATTATTAAATTCTAACAGACTATACTAAAAATGGTAATATGTCGAACCTTTGATCCGGGATTAATGGATGCGGCTCAACCTCTTGGTCTCCCTTAATTGGGGGTTATCAGGAGGTGGGGTTGTAACATTTGGTATCAGAGCCTAGGTTCCTCATTTAACCATTAATAATTATTAAATTTTACAAACTCCATAGAACCCAAGGGAGTTATTAGAGGAGTATCCGAAAGACGGAGGTGTCTAAAAAGGGATCACGACCGGGGGCTGGCAAGATTTTCCTCCGCACCGCTAGTCGGAATACGAGGACTCCCGGACCCGTGTGACCGCCTGGCCAAAGTCATAGGGTATGAATCGAAATAAGATACCTTTAGGACTTCTCATCTTATTCATCCCTTCTCATCACAAAAATCTGATAAGGACATAAAGGATTAGAGTTTTCTTTCTTCTCCTCACCCTCCTGAGGTACGGGTAAGGTTAATAAGGTTTAAGGAATCCTCCACTAAATTAATGAAAGGCATGTAAATAAGATGTCATGGACATAAGCTTAATAGATTAAGCGCAAAATAAATAATAGATACATGCTTAGGTCGTATGACATAAGTTGTCATGTCCTCAGAAGAGACCTGAGGCTAGACCTTCTTGTCAGGAGGATGAGTTAGTCTTGGAGATAGAGATCTCCATTGTAAGTAGAGACCTAGCACGTCCTCTGAGGATGATGCTAACCCTAACCCTAAGTAAAGGTTAGAAAGAGATGAGTTGGACCAGGTGTTTGAAAGGACATGCCTTTGGGATGCCATAGGATCCATGGGTGACCTAGCACCTTTGGCAACCCAACCCTGGAAAGGGTCGTGCATGTTAGGGTAAAGGATAGCTCCTTAGATGATGAGGTTAGTGAAGGACCTTAGAAGCCCTATGGGCTTGTGCAAGTAGGGTATAGCTGGCACCTAGGGCACGTCATAATGCTGACTATAGGATGAAACCCTGGATAAGAAATCATGATGGAGCATAAAGGGTTATGGATGATCTTGAGCAACCATAAGTTCGAACCTAGGCTTCACCCATGTAGAGCATGCCTTTGAGGTTGAACCTTCATGAATATAGGACCTCTAATGGTGAGGTTGGATGTAGGGTTATCTCTAGAGAGAGAAGGAAACCCAGTAAGAAGGTTGGAAGCCTAAAAACCCTGAACAATGAATGATAGTGGTTGCCTCATGATCGGTCCCTGGAAGTTGATAATACCTTGGTTGTCTTGAGAGGGACCAACCCCTGAGAGAAGATGAAGTTTCTGGTACCTACGTGCCTATGGTAGAGATGTTTACCTTCCGAGGTAGGAAGAAGAGTTCCTTAGACCTAGAAAGGTTTAGTAGCAGGTTATGAGGCCTTGTACCTTGTTGGTTGTCCTTAAGGAGGACCCAATCCTAAGTGTTGCTTGAGTTGAAGGATGACAAGGAGTGCGTGTCATGCCTTTTTCATGCTTGATTTGTGGTTAAGAAACAGAGCATGCAGTGAACCTAGGGTTCCTAGGCCTAAGAGGGTAAGTGGTATACCTAATGCTCATGATGAGAATTAAGTTTCTATAGTTTCGAGCATGGTACGCCTCATGAATAAAGGAAAAGGAAAGCCCCTTAAGTTTAAGGTATGTTTGGTGAAACCCCCCTTACAACTAGGTTGATGATAAAGGGGAAAGTTTTATCTTGATCCAACATCGAGGAAAGAAGGATAAGTATGACCTAGCATGGTACAGGGAGTGGGCTGCTTATGCCTTAATGGTTTACTAGGGTTAAGTAGGCTCGTGTGGATGTAAACCCTAGACCTAAGAGCTTTTGTGACCTCAGAGATAGTTTTCCTCCCATCCTAGGAGAGGAACCCCTTTGGAAGGGTGTATATCAGTTTTGGTTAGTTTAAGGTAACCTAAAGAGGTCTCTTAGGATCTTGAAAAGCTAAGCGAAAAGTACATGGTATGAGAATGAACCTGTAGACCCATAGATATCCATCTCTAATTGCATATGAATGCGTTACCATGGAGGTAACCGGTATAGGGCTTGACCAAGGTAGGCGAGTTGCCATGATCCCAATGAAAGGATGAAGGTCAGCCCATGGATGCAGAAAGAGAGATGATGAAGACTTGGGTAAGGTTCTAAGTGAACATGTACTATTATGGAGAATCCTAAGTCTCTCCTAGGGTCAGGTAGGGATAAGTCCGATGAAAGTAGGAGTTGCCTAATTCCCCATTTGCACATGACCATAGGGTCGGGAGGTAACAACTATCATTGTCTGAGGGCCATGGGTTAGGAGATTGATCACCTTCATGAACTCATGGGACCCAAAGGGCAGATGAGTAGGGCACTCTCTTGATGCATGAGGGAAGAAGGATGACCCAGAGTCGGTACCCTATAAACCTAGAGGAGATGACCAAGGATATAAACCTCAGTAGGTTCAAGATTAGTTTGTTATCATGATGTCTGTGATGTAGAGACATATGTGGCACGTTGCAACTTAGATGTAAAGGTGTATTGACAAGGTGGGATGTACCATCTCTACTCTTGGAACAGGAAGAACTTAGTATTTGGACTGCAGCCAAATGCTTATTTCCTCTTCTTATGGGGGTGAGAGATAGGACATTACGCATGCCATACACCATGGATAAGAGATGATGTAGGTTGGAACGTTGCCATGAGAAATGGGGATAGAGAAGATAACCTACCCTGGTAAAGTGAATGATACATGGATGGTTTGTAAACACTAAGAGGAACGAGGTAGTTCCCTTATTAGGATGTTTTTAGCATGAGCTATGTGGAACTTACCAGTTATACCGGGTTGAGTTTGATCACCATTATGATGGAACCAGAGAGTGTTCTTATGAAGATGAACATATAGTTTGAGGTGACATGATAAGTGAAATACATGGAAGTGTATGTCTTCAATGTTACCTAATACCTAAGGATGTGAAGTGGTAATGGATGCTCTGGTTGAGATACATCTGACTTGTTTAGAAGTTAGAAGAGGTTGTTTGGCTAACCCTAAGTTTGAAAAGGAGAGGTGTTTGGATAACACTCAGATGTAACAAGATGCGTTGAAAAGTTAAGAGTTGTTTGGTTAGCCCGTCTAGTCCTTGATACGATGAAAGGATGGTGGTAGAACCCCAAATGCCCTTCTTTGGAGAAGAAGGTGATGAAACCCTGACTAGAGTGATTTAGGGTTTCCAAGGAATCGAGCTTGAGAAATCATGACGTATAGGAAATCATGATTGAAGATCACCATATGCCGTGGTACTACCAAGATAGTAAGTGATAGTAGTAGTTGAGATGCTTATAATGAGGCTGCATGTGATATGTTGCCATGCATGACCGAAGGTGAATGATGAGCACCGGTAACCTAGTACATTGATATAGAGGATAAAGAGTCCATGAGAGAGAAAGGGAGTTCATCACTATGGATGTTGAAGTCTCCCCTGGACCAATTACGGTCGAGATGCAATATGAGTTATAGTAGTTCGCCTTACCTAGATGACATGAGAAAGAAAGAGTTCTGTCAAGGGACAGATCTGGTTGAACTACCCATGAGAGAGGGATGGTTTTACTACACCATGAAACGAGTTCAAAGGTTTTTGAGTTTGACCTAAAGGCTCCCTTCCAAAAGATGGAAGTAGGTGTATAAAGGACTCACTGTTAGTACAGTTTGTCACCCCTAACTAATGGTTAATATGATCCAGACTGAAGGGTCTGATGAGGGCATATGTGCTCATTCAGGGTGAAGTTAGAGACAGTTTTTGTTCTATGAAAAGATGTGATGATGACCACCATATATAACCAGTATCGAGTTTTATATGAAGCTCTGTAAGGGAGGTTGTGTCGGTCACCACTTCAGTAAGGTGATGTTGGTGAAAAGGACCACATGATGGTTAGAAAAGGGACCCCAGTGCGTGTAGATGAAGTCACTTTGATTGTGCCAAGGGATGAAAGGAGCCCAGAGACGATGAGAGTCGTGAGCAGATGCAAAGTAGACTGACATACATTTCACTGTGGGAGAAAATGTGACATGAAAATCCGACCCCTCTAAGTTATATCTAAGAGAGCTGAGTCCCCGATACATGGGTCCATTAGAGATGGATGGGTGGAGAAGGTTAGGTTTGACCTTACCCCTCGGGATAGAGTAATGGGAGATGTTTTCCATGTGTCCAAATTAGAGCACTATGTGAGGTGCCCAACCATGTGCTGAGCAATGAACCTAGTGAGCCCCAAGGGAGGCTGAAATGGCCTGAGTCACCTGTGTAGTTTATAGACGCCAGGATGAAAGAACTCAGAGAAAAGAATATGTAATGATAAAGGTTCTTTTAAAATGCCATGGGTACGGCAAAGCCACATAGGGGCCAATGATGGACATGGAAAAGTCTTATCCTGGATTGTTTGTTTGCTTGTTTGAATTTTGAGGACAAAATTCCTATAAGAGGGGAAGGATGTTATAATCTCAATTTTTGTATTCAATTGGTGAGAAATGTAATTTCTCATATTAAAGATATTTGAACAAATAATCATATATTTGGTTGAGAATAATTGGATTTCGTTAAAATAGCCTTGTTGTATGATTTGTGGGCTTTATTGGCTATTGGGCCCAATAAAAGGAAAATAACAAAGGAAATTCAATTAGTAAATGGATAATTGTATTTTAAGAAAAGAAATATGTGGAAACCTCTAGAAGGCAAATCCAAAGAGGATTTCGTGCCTCTTGGGTTCCTTGGGTGCCAAGGAGTCCAAGGTTGCAAAAAGAAAGCAATAGAAAAAGAAAAGATTAATTAAGTATTTCTTTATGAAGAAAGAAATTGGGAAATAATGATATAATGTGGAAAATGAGTGGAAAGTGGCATAAATGAGGTTTTCTTGGTGATAATTCATATCCATGAGGTTTCTGATGATAAAAGGAATACCCATGAGGAAAATAACAGGGAAATAAAGAGGAATCCTCAAAAAGAAATAAGTTAATGAGAAATAAACAAGATAATGTGAAATAATGCATGTAGATGCATCTAGAAGAATAATAAGTATCCTTAAAAAGTAATTTCGAAATAATGGAGTATCTTGGGATCCAAGGAATTCCAATAAAGAGGAAAGAAAGAGAAAATACTAAAAAGGCAAAATAAGAGGATAATGTGTTGCATTATTAATGAATTATGAGGTATTGTTAAAAAGAATGTAATTTTGATTAAAAAGAAATAGAATTTCGTGCCAATACATAAGAGGGCAAGTACAAGGAAGGTAAAGGAGGTAATTTTCGAAATACCAATAACTAAAGGAAAAGGAATATCAAAAGGGATGAAAGAGAGAGAGAGAGAAGTTTTGTTTCTTTTTTAAAGGGAGTGGTTTCCTTTTAGAATAGGGACTTGTTCCCTCCTATAAGGGCGTCTTGGGGCTTGAGTACCCTCCCCTATATGAGGGGTAGAGCCTGGGGACGAGTTCCCGGAGGTTCCACACATTCCTATCTTCTTCTTCTCCTTCTTTGAAAACAAACCCTAAGGGAGAGGAGTAGGGCGTCTATGAGTGACGAGGAGCGAGTAGATGAGTACGAGAGAAGCACAACGCAACCACGGACCCTCAGGAATACGCGCCCATCTTCCTTGAGCCTGGGTTCTTGCGCAGCAGCTGCGGGAGGGCAGCAGACCGCCCACGTGTTGCAGGGCTTAAGGTCTCGAACCAGCCGACCTGGCCGCGACCCAGCAGCGCTCTCATGTGCGCTAGGGCAAAACGGAGGCAGGGGAAGACACTCCGGTGACCGCCGGGGTCCAGATGGAGGAGATGAGGCTGCGCCAGGGCTGAAGAATAGCAGCTAGGGCAGCCACAACCCAGCGGTTCGAGGAAGAAGAAGGGCGAAAGCATGTTGGACCGTTCTGCCCTCCATGGGCTGTAGGCGCGCGCCACTTAACCAAGGGCAGGTGCATCATTTCGTTATATTTCCAACCGTGTGGGCTTTGCATGGAAGGCGCCTATGTGGCACTTCCTTATTGGCCAAGTAAGAGTTTTATTGCAAAATTCGTAACTAATGAACCGTAGCTCGGATGAAGGAACTTAATATATGAATTTTGATCCTCTGAACGAGAGGAATCCAAAGAAATTATGTTTGAAGTCTGATTCTAATTGAAATCCGAAAATTAATGGAAGTAATCATCTTTAATACTTTAATGATTAAGAAACCCTATGTTGATATGATTAATGTGTTCAATAGGGTCTAATGGATCATTAAAGTTGATATTAACCTGTTAATTGCAAAAAGGTACTTTAAGATCGAAAATGATGATCTTTGCACGTAATTAGGTTAATTAAGAGATTTTGTGCATAAATATGTTTGAAATATGCATAAAGCTATCATTTTTAATGATTTGATTAATGAAAAACCCTTAGATTTGATGATAAATGGTTTTAATGTTGATCAATGGATAATTTAAGCCTATTGTTCATAAAAGTGAAAATAAGATCTAAAAAGATAATCTTTTTATATAATTGGCTTAATTTAGGGTTTCGTACATGAATATGCATTAATGAGTTTGGAAACCCTAATTTAGGTGAATATGACTTTTAAATGTTTTAATTGTTCAAATCTGTAAATAAATAGGGATATGATGATCCTAAGTCAATTTTGAGTATAAAAGACTATTAAATGAATAGTTTGAGCAATTAGGGTTTTTATAAATGGAAAAGAGTGCTATTAGGGTTTGTTAACCTAAAAGAGGTAAAGTTCGAGAAATTGATCTAAGAAACCCTAATGAGTATTAATGAATACTTAATGCGGATTAGAAACCCTAGAAAGTGAATCCAAGTCAATAAAGTAGATTCTTGATAAAGTGTGTAATAAATAGAGTACATATTTATTTCAGGAACTATGTGATGATTGAATTACTTGCTTGGATCTGTTGATTGATTTGATTGTATACACATGAAGTATATGCTGAATAATCTGCATGACTCGCCAAGTCAGGTATGTGGTTACGATTACGAATAACCGCTTTAGTTTCTCGGTGGATTCCCGAATGTTTAATCGCATTGAATGCAACTAAACTGTTGGATGTTTATTTATTTCATGCAACATATAAAGTGACTATGATTATCACTATAAAGGTGCATATATAACTGCCTAGATCCGGGTCCACCTCTGTTACTTTGAAAAGGCTAAAAAGGGGTAATCCTAGAGCAAGGTCTAGGCTACTGTGAGTTAGAGACTCTTTATCAAATCCCGAGTTAAGGAGTGGACTACTTACGAGTAGTGCCATGTGACTCAACCCTAGAAATTGGTTCACTTATAGGTGGATCATGAGGGGTTTCATGGGGACAATACAGAGGATAGGGTACTCTTGGATCGCGGAGTTATATCTAAAACATAATATTGGTTGTTAAATAAGTAATTGAATGATTACATTGTTATCATAGTTGCATGTTTATTGTTTCCCCCACATACCAGCTACGGCTGACCGACGTTTTGTTTGTCGGCGTTTTAGGTACAATGAAAAGAACAAACAGTAAAGTGGCACATGTGATACTAAATAAGAAATAAAGTGCAAAGGAGGATTAGATAGATTAGTATCGGTGTGAATAGAAGAATAGAGATCCAAGTTTTCAAAAGGTATGTAAAGAAAAATTTTATTACCATTTTCAGTATAGTCTGTTAGAATTTAATAATTGTTTATGGTTATATGTCGAACCTTTGATCCGGGATTAATGGGTGCGGCTCAACCTCTTGGTCTCCCTTAATTGGGGGTTATCGGGAGGTGGGGTCGTAACAATAAGCTTCCTAAACAAGAAGGAGGATGATATATACAAATAGATGTCAAAGGAAATTCATATAGTATAATATACAATTAAATGAATATATAACAAAGTTATAATGATCAATTCTCTTCCTACATAAAAAACTTAACAATAAGGTAATTAATTTAATTCATTTCAATTACATACATAATTATATAATCGAATACTACCGTCCAAAAGTAGGATCACGACACTTCCACATTCCATGCCTAGTAAGCTGGGGAAATCACTTGCAATCCTCTATGTAATGGTATATAAATCAAGTGAGATCACCTTGGGTAAGTGACAACACCAATCACCATACATAGGAAAAATTGTACATTGGAACCACCCCAAAATGCACCACTTCATTCAAATAATAATATTAAAGAAAATAAAAACACATACAATAGAGAGGTAAGACAAAGCTAATAGCATCGCATAGTCAATTTAGGATTTCCATCATATATTGGAAAATATATTGCAATAAGGATTTTGGATTGAATGGATCATAAAAATATAAAAGAAAAAGAATTTAAAATTACAATAGTCTATAATAATAATTTTAAGGGATTAAACTCAACCAGATCAAATTGATTTAGCAAGGGCCATTTAAGATAAGATGTCATAAAATGCAAAAATAAGGAAAGAAAAATAGCTAATTGTTTAATATCACTAAAAAGGAAATGCAACATACAACCAAGTGTCGATTATGACTCATTATTAACTAAATATGATTCAAAAGGGAATGCAATATACGTCTACCTGTGCCACAAAAATCCGTGTCAAAATCTAGTTCCAAACATGGTATCATTCTCCTATTATTACATTATATATACAAATAATAAATTTGATGTGTATTAAAAAGCCACTACATTGAGTATTTTTTAAATTTAAATTAGGTTTTAAAACTACATGATTCTATAGATCTTATTTTTTGGATTCTAAAAACATACATATATATACTTATACTTTCTGACATCTAAATTAATTATTATGAATTGTTTTAACTAAATGAATCTAATGATCTATTTAAAAAGTGAAATGTGAAATTACTCTGATACCCTTAAATCAAATATCAAATCTATATTAGATGACTTGGTAAAAAAATAAAAACAACATATGAAATCAAGTATGTTTGAATAAAAACTAGTTGTGGAAAAACCATAGCCCTTGTGAAATATGACATGTGATTAAATCAAACCAGGAGAGTATGTAAAATTTTAGGATGCACTAATCTCCACTCCATTCTTAAACTCACAAATACACATAGAACCATCAAGTTTCATATCATGATTAATCACAAATTTGAGGATATAACTCGAAGAGAACTCAAAAAACAACCATCACTATTGAGTTGTCAGAGTTCCCCAGAATCAAACAACCCATGACTTGCGCATGAGGTGTCTACATGATTTCACTATCCCTTCCTCCAAGAGAATAGAAGGAGAACAAACTTGAAGAACCAAATAAATAAAATCCCATTTGAAAATGAGGATCCAAACAACTTCGAATAACATAGAGACTCAGTTTCATGAATCATTAGTGAACCCACTTCCCAAAATGCACATGCCTCCTAAAAATTAGGAAACACATAAAAAACACTTAGAAAGGAGGAAAATCAATGTGTAACTCAAATTAAGGAATGTACTATGCCAATAACTTCTAAAATCCATGGAAAAGAAGTTCCAAGCCATCACATGGGGCTTCTACAGACTAAAGTCCCTAAGTTGGACCCTGGGTGGCAGCCGCAGGTAGGCTAGGTAAGGAGAGTAGGAACAAAGAGATAGAATATAAGTGAAGGTGTGAAAAAGATATATGGGGGTTGTGGTAAGGTTATCATGGCAATATTTTATAGGTGAGATATGAGGAGGTTGGGATCCTAATTTGAGAAGGAAACATGGAGGAGGTGGAAGTTGGGGTTTGATTGGGAAGATGGGGAGATGAATTCCCACCAAGTTATGTGCTAGGACAAACATCATTTAGATAGGAACGTGCTTAAAGGAGGAAAGAGATGTGGGGAGGGAAAGAGATGGAGATTTAAGGAGTAAATTCCTATGGTAACTGTGGAGTCGGGAAAGAAGAGGAAGCAAGCAAAAAGGAAGAGCTGATTGTCATCAGATGAGTTTGATTAGGAAAACAAAATGAACCAAGAGATATCCTATCATGAGTGAAAATGTGTTAAACACATGTGACAAATCATACTTAGTGAAATATAATAATTAAATCAATTTAAAAGAAAGTATAATACAAGTAGGAGTTATTTGTTATACATCAACTAATTTTAATAGATTAGGGTAGTCACAATTATCTAATTAAGTTGAAACTAGGTCTCCTAGCTAAATAAAATATATAGATTTTGACTTTGAAGTTAAAATTTGACTTTGGAGTTAAATCAACCTTAATTTTTTTATTTATTTCTCAAGATTTAAACACCATTTTTACAATAGATCACATCCTATTTAAGCATAATACAATAAAGTTAGACTTTTACAAAAATAAAGAGTTCTCTGTTAATATATATAAATTATATAATATTATAAACTACTCTTTTTCTCACACTCTCATTTTTAGGATCCATAGGAAAGGTCATCTAACTATTCTAACTATTTCTATTGAGACCTCATATGGTCTAATCTTGATGAAAGCAAGCTCCTGACTCCTCCTGTAGAGTAGGACCCTTGTCTGAAAAATGTTTTAGTAGATTGTATGAGGTACTGGCTCAATGAGTAGAAAACCAACAAGAAACCAAGATAATTTAGTTACATGATGTAAATAAAGTTTACATCTTAGAAGACTATTAGCAAGGTGGGTGAAGTGTACAATCATATAACAACACATGAAGTAATTATAATTGAGTGCATATGTAAACAACTAAATTCATTCATATATTCTCTAAACCCTTTTACTTTGTATGCCTTGGACCCACATGAGGTGTACCATAACATGTGGAAGTATCATAACAAGGTATAGTCTTACTATACAAGACTTTGACTAGACTTGAGACCTCTAAGTCTACTAAGTAGCTTCTCATTATGCAATGAGCCTTGTCACGCCTGTCCTCAGTGGCTAATGGCAATGGCCATATCCTTTAGACTACTCCTAAAAACTTGGGTACTCAGGGAGAGAGTCGAGTCACTCTAGATTAACTATATGTGTTAGTGGTTCCACAAGGACTGACCAATTGATAAATACTATAATTCTCTAGAATAAACTAATTACCACCTGAATCTCTAGTAAGTGTTGGGTACTTCACTATTTTAAAGAGTCTTTCCTTGATGGGCTTGGAATCTCATACTTATGCTCCTGCCGCCTCATCATAGACTTTGTCAATCGGTAAGCACGATTCCTCCTTCATGATGGATTCTATAGTGTTTAGGGAATCTAAAGTCTAGTGATTGTTTAGTTTTACAAGCAATAAACCATTATTTTTATACTTCTTATCTTAACACTATACTCAGGGTACACTAACTCTGGAATCAAATCGATCACTAGCAATGGTAGAAAACTAAGTTTAAACTAATAAATGAGCATTCTTAATTAACCACTAAATTATCCCGATCACCATACTTTATATACTTATGAGTAGCAACAATTAACAATCAAGTCTTGAATTCACAGTAAAATTCATTAGTTGTAGAGATTAGGGTAATCCTTGGTCTCTCGTACCTCTAAGTATACTCTTAAAATCTAGTATGTCTCATGAAAAATCCTTACAGGACTAACATCATCTATAACACATCTCAAAAAGATTGTATAAGTCAATATTATATATGAAGTTTAGCATCCAGTACCAAAAAAGTTTGTAATATAAATTACCAAGAAAAATAATACACTATCTTTATGCTATTTGGCAATGTGTCTGACAAATCAAGGTTTAGAGGTAATATTATACTCACTCTGTGATGATCCTAATTTTAGGAGTTTGATATTGGATATAGTATTTGAATAAGTACCTTGAGTAATATGAATTATTGATTGACATTGAGGTATCATGTGGTCAATTGATGAACTCTAAGGTGTTTTAAAACCACAAAGGTATTCATGGACTAGTTTAACCAAGATTTAATGATTATAGAATTTGATTTGAGGTTTCTGCACCTATTCCTAAGGCTATTTGTAAAGATTTCATTTACATGATCAAATAATAGAGTTTAAGACTCAAGCTTTTATGGATGAGAACATATACAGTGTAAGGGATTCCAGGATGATCGGTGATTTTCATAAAGAGATGTACTTATGTGAAATTGAATACATTCAATGATACCTACATTGTTGAACTTTGTTATTTATCAATTAAGGACCTAAGTTGTGATAACGTTGGTGTCACACTGGCTTATTATCCTTTGCTTGGGTGCAACCCAAACTCAGGAAATGTGGCCCAATCTTGAGTGTCCCCTATGCTAATAGGAGAATTGAGACTTTATCCCCCACACCTCCATTTTTTGAGGAGGAGGCAACACCGATTGCCACATATTTCACACTGGCTGTTGTTCACAGTACTCTCCAGATCTGAAATGTGAGGGGGCAGTTCATTGACTCCTAGCTTGAGATAATGGAAGTCATGTGAGGGTTAACAACCTCGACCTCTTCCTCCTTTCTATTTCTCCTAACCCTCCTCCCCTTCAACCGGTGTCAGAAAGGATCATACAAAGTGCTTGAGGCTATCTTGGATGAATATGGAGTCTGGTTCCAGGAGTAATGTATAGCTTCTTCAACATGAGTAAAGCCCTACTTGAACTTTGTGAAGATCTACATAATCTTTAGGAGCCTTCTTCACGACATTCTGGACCATAGAGTTGGTGTGCGAAGGTTGTATGGTGGACTTGTATCCTTAGAGTCCAGGATGGAGTCACCGAGATCATTCTTTTCCTCCTTGTCGTCTGCAACTGCAGATCTGTTGGGTCTCTCACCGCCGAGGGATCGAGGGAGATTCATATCTCGGAGGTTTCTGACAAGATCACCTCTGCCAAGAAGGAGGAGGAGCAAGGGTCGGGTCTACTGCACCATCACGCCAGCGCCAGACATCACAGTAGAGGCCTCACGAGGCAGGGTGGCAGAGCTTTGAAGTTGTGCTCATCTACATTCCTATTAACAGAGCCTGAGAAGTCTAGGCAACGCCGATACAGAAGAACAATAGGAAGGAAGGGAACCAAAGCTGTGCTATCCTGAAGCTATAGGCGACATCAACAGTTGATGAATAGAGGAACAAACTATGGGTGCTGTCAGAGACTTCGCCAAAGAGGCGACACCTGAGATCGTGGAGCGCCAGATCGCTCAAAACGGATGAAGTATAAGTTAAAGGCACATCAACATCTCCCAGTGCAACAACGCCCACGTAAGGGAACTTTGAGCCCTCTCTGGTCACTAGATCCCTGCGGACCCTGGACCAGGTTGGACTTGGAATCCGACAGCTGAAGTAGGAACAACAGTCCCGATCAACGCTTCCCCACGCACGAAGAGGGAGTCAGTGCAATCCAACCTGAATCAAACTCTAACTGCTCATCGGAGTTCCTACATCCCTACAACGACACCCCTTTGCAGACTAATGGTCTCTCACAAATGTCCAGGCGGCGAGGAGGCTTTGGCCTTGTATGATGCCTCCCCTTGCCACGGCGGCACAGACAGCTGTACCTACAGAGGATGTGAGAATGCGGGACTCAGGAAGGAAAGACACAGGCCGAGTGGGTATCCGGGTCAAGACCTTGGCGGATCCAACAAGGGATCCGACTATCACTCACTAATAGGTAATTCTATTTAAAATTCTTAGAAATATATCCAAACCTTGCATAATGCATAGAAAATAGCTCCTTTGGCCTAAAAATACCCACAAAATATCTCTAGACTCATAAAAATGCCTAGTTTATTATAAGACAACTAAATCAGACCCTTGAAGCAGTAATATTCATGATTTTTAAATTATTAGATGATGTTTCTTTTAGGGTTCATTAAATATAATAAATGGTATACAGTTGAAATAAATTCTCAGAAAATTATACTAGAACCATTATAATGATGAAAACCTAATTGTGAACTTTATTTTGGGTTTTATTGATCAATATTAGGCATTTTCTGATTAAAGACTAATTAGATGATTTAACCCTTCTATTATTCTAGAAAATAGGAAAAATATTAGATAATTATGAAATTCATGCCAGACCTTAATAATGACGTATGGATCAGAATAAAAATATCAGACACGGGTTCTAGATTGTTTGAACCAAGATTTGGGAAAACCCTATTTTGGACCTAAAATTACCAAGAATATGATGCACATATATTAATGACGATTAATTTCTATTAATCAGGTGATGACCAGAGATGTAGATGATCCAGAATATAAGTATGAATCTCTGAACTCAGGTACGTGGATATAAGTATAAGACTAGTTTTCACTGGATGATAATTATGAGTAATTGCTTGCATGTATTTGAATATCTTGTTGGATGTACATCTATATGTATTGTCATTTCCGCCTTGAATAATAAGAACACTAAAGAAAGAAAATGGAATGTAGTTACTGATGGTTCATTAATCTCCCTATTAGAGAGGGAAAGTATTAATGTTGACTAGCACCTCCCTAATGGTACAAGGTACGCGTGGAGATCCCTAATGGTACAAGGTACGTGGGGACAGGGCCCAATAATATATGTTTGTGCTAAGTCCACCATAGTAATACATGTCCATTGAAATATGGTTAATAACTTGGGTTTACTTGATTTTCTACCTTAAAATAATACTTTCATTTTTCTTTCTTCTTTTTCAAGTATTTTAAATATGCCAGCATAGTATAGTACCTTTCAACCACGTACCAACTTTATGTTGATTCGCTGTTTCACGTATGTTTTAGGTTCAGAGCTAGCATGGGATAAAAGGACATGGTGTGAGCAAGTTATATAGGTTGTACCTATTATCTAAGATCCTATTAGCATACATGTTCATAGACTGTAGAATCTTCATTCAATATGTAATTGTAAATCATTGTGTAATAATTCATGTTGTAAATATACATGTTATTGTTGAGAAATGTTATGGTTGTATGTTCATGTATGTGTATCATGCTTCCGCATCGCTCTATGATATAATTGCTAACGTTTCCGAATTTGTCCTCTTGAGCCTTCTAAGTCTCGAGATGGCAGAATTCGGGGACGTTACAGTTGGTATCAGAGCATGAATAATAGCTACACCTAACAATTACTCACCATGAAACATAAAACTAAATTTCACCTCTCATTTTAAACCCTAGAAACTTAATAAGTTTTTCTATAAGAAAAATGTTTGACTTAGCATATAGGTTAGAACCTAGATGTTCGAGAACTAGGTTTAGACAAGTGTGTGAAACCCTTTCCATATAGAGCTCATATGTATTGGGTAGCTACACTAGTCTACACCCTATTCTCACCACTTGACTAGGTTACATGTCACTATACTATCTACTATGTGTGGGACACTCGATTTTGCTGATTTGGTTTTGTTTTCCAATCGGCTCGAGACTCGACAGTTTTCTCTGACATTTTCCTTCTTGGAGAAAAACTATATAATATTTTATTATATATATGTAAATATAAAAATGTGTCCCTCACACCGGAGAGTAGTTAATGTTCATGCAACCTAAGTGAAAGGGAGTGACATTAGTCTAGAAGAGAGAGCCATCTAGATTAGATGTCTAGAGCCTTATCAAGATATGTGATACATAGAGTAGATGATAGAATGATAGTTGAAACAAGCATGTACAATCTTATCTAAGTTTGATCTTAATGGTATAAGTTTATTTATAAATAATTAAGTTGTATATGAGATGAATCCAATTTCATAGATTTTAATATAAGTCTAGATAATGGAAGTACATACTCTCTTTTTACTTACAATGAGTTAGATTAAGATAAGTTTGAATATGCATGAGCCTCAAGCTCTTTTATAGAGGATGACCTCTAGTGTTAGGACAAGATATGTGGTGAACTCTACAGAGAGTGAGACCCACGGGGAGAGGGTCATAGGACCTACCCCACAATATATGAAAATTATAAGATATATGTAAATGATGTGTCCTAAGCTGGGTTACTCCTGAGTAGATGAGTTGAGTCCTTATGTATAATTGAGACATTTGATCTAAATTCTTGATGTGAGAGTTGGGTAAAAGAAATGATGGGTAGATGACTAATAATGAGAAAGTCAATCCTTTTGATTGAATTAGGTCCTAGCTTGAGTGACATATGTTTGTGAATCTCATCATTAGCTGCAAGTGAGGTGATATATGAAATGCTATTTCTTGGAGTAAAATGCCTTGTGCATAAGATACTCATAAATGTGGTTCCTTTCACTTCTGTTTCTTAATATGATGCTAGAAACCTCACTTGAGCTATAAAGATGAATTATGTATGAAGAGTCACTCATATAAGCTTGACCTATTCTATATTCCCTTCCTATATCATACATGAAATATCTAAGTTTGAAATCATGATAAAATTGGCTTAGTATATTCTCTTTCCCTCTATATCCTACATGAAAGATATAAGTCTGACATCATGAGGTAGACATAAAGACATATTTGGATCATGGGTTACATGATCACAAAATATAGTTCTTAACCTCAATCTTTCTCAATCTATGCTTCTAAGTTTGAGGGTAATTCTCACACAATAGGGTGAAACCCTAATATGTAAATATGAAAAATAATTCCCCTCTAATGCTAAAATACTAGTATGATGTTGATCATAAACCACCCTAAAGTTGTTAATCCTGATAATTCTGATAAATGATGGCATGAAACTTGACATCGCCATATGATTGATAGGGTGAAGCATGAATCCTTAAGTAGTACCTTATTAACTTCATATGTATGAACAAAACCCTTATCCTTAAGGGACTACGAGGATGTAAATCCTAAGATATACAAGTGTCACATTATGACTAAGACATCAAGTGATGTTTCATTTCCTATTAAAAAAATGATGCTTCAACCTATCTAAGGTGGGGGTGGGTACACCCTACATGTTTAAATACTTTAAGATGGCAACTTAGGCACATCTATACCTATGATATCCTTGACACTTAGAAGAAGTGGGCTATATGTAGTAGAAACTCCTTGTCATCGCCTTGAGTATGATATTGGTTGAATTTCGAGGACGAAATTCCATTTAAGGTGGGGTGAATGTGATGATCCTAATTTTAGGAGTTTGATATTGGATATAGTATTTGAATAAGTGCCTTGAGTAATATGAATTATTGATTGACATTGAGGTATCATGTGGTCAATTGATGAGCTCTAAGGTGTTTTAAAACCACAAAGGTATTCATGGACTAGTTTAACCAAGATTCAATGATTATAGAATTTGATTTGAGGTTTCTGCACCTATTCCTAAGGCTATTTTTAAAGATTTCATTTACATGATCAAATAATAGAGTTTTAGACTCAAGCTTTTATGGATGAGAAAATATACAGTGTAAGGGATTCCAGGATGATCGATGATTTTCATAAAGAGATGTACTTATGTGAAATTGAATACATTCGATGATACCTACATTGTCTAACTTTGTTCTTCGTTAATTAAGGACCTAAGTTGTGATAAATTTGGTGTCACACTAGCTTATTATCCTTTGCTTGGGTACAACCCAAAGTCAGGATACGTGGCCCAATCTTGAGTGTCCCCTATGCTAATAGGAGAATTGAGACTTTATCCCCCACACCTCCATTTTTTGTGGAGGAGGAAACACCGATCGCCACATATTTCACACTGGCTGTTGTTCACAGTACTCTCCAGATCCGAAATGTGAGGGGCAGTTCATTGACTCATAGCTTGAGATAATGGAAGTCATTTGAGGGTTAACAACCTCGACCTCTTCCTCCTTTCTATTTCTCCTAACCCTCCTCCCCTTCAACCGGTGTCAGAAAGGATCAGACAAAGTGCTTGAGGCTATCTTGGATGAATATGGAGTCTGGTTCCAGGAGTAATGTGTAGCTTCTTCAACATGAGTAAAGCCCTACTTCAACTTTGTGAAGATCTACATAATCTTTAGGAGCCTTCTTCACAACATTCTAGATCATAGAGTTGGTGTGCGAAGGATGTATGGTGGACTTGTATCCTTAGAGTCCAGAATGGAGCCACCAAGATCATTCCTTCCCTCCTTGTCGTCTGCAACTATAGATCCACTGGGTCTCTCACTACTGAGGGGTCAAGGGAGATTCATATCTCGGAGGTTTCTGATAAGATTGCCTCTGCCAAGAAGGAGGAGGAGCAAGGGTCGGGTCTACTGCACCATCACGCTAGCACCAGACATCACAACAGAGGCCTCACGAGGCAGGGTGGCAGAGCTTTGAAGTTGTGCTCATCCACATTCCTCTCAACAGAGCCTGAGAAGTCTAGGTGGCACCGATACAGAAGAACTGTAGGAAGGGAGGGAACCAAAGCTGCGCTATCCTGAAGCTAGAGGTGACATCAATAGTTGATGAATAGAGGAACAAACTATGGGCGCTGTCAGAAACTTCGCCAAAGAGGTGACACCTGAGATTGTGGAGTGCCAGATCGCACAGAACGGATGAAGTAGGAGTTAAAGGTACATCAGCATCTCCTAGTGCGATGACGCCCACATAAGGGAACTTTGAGCCCTCTCCGGTCACCAGAGCCCTGCGGACCCTGGACCAGGTTGGCCTTGGAAGCCGACGGCTGAAGAAGGAACAACAATTCCGATCAATGCTTCCCCACGCACGAAGAGAGAGTCACTGCAATCCAACCTGAATCAAACTCTAACTCCTCGTCGGAGTTCCTGCATCCCTACAATGACACCCATTTGCGGACTGATGGTCTCTCACAAATGTCCAGGCGGCGAGGAGGCTTTGGCCTTGTATGATGCCTCCCCTTGCCACGGAGGCGCAGACAGATGTACCTACGGAGGATGTGAGAACGCGGGACTCAGGAAGGAAAGACACAGGCCAAGTGGGTATCCGGGTCAAGACCTTGGCGGATCCAACAAGGGATCCAACTATCACTCACTAATAGGTAATTCTATTTAAAATTCTTAAAAATATATCCAAACCTTGCATAATGCATAGAAAATAGCTCCTTTGGCCTAAAAATACCCACAAAATATCCCTAGACTCAGAAAAATGCCTAGTTTATTATAAGACAACTAAATCAGACCCTTGAAGTAGTAATATTCATGATTTTTAAATTATTAGATGATGTTTCTTTAGGGTTCATTAAATATAATAAATGGTATACAGTTGAAATAAATTCTCAGAAATTTATACTAGAACCATTATAATGATGAAAACCTATTTGTGAACTCTATTTTGGATTTTATTAATCAATATTAGACATTTTTTGATTAAAGACTAATTAGATGCTTTAACCCTTCTATTATTCTAGAAAATAGGGAAAATATCAGATAATTATAAAATTCATGCCAAACCTTAATAATGACGTATGGATCAGAATAAAAATATCAGACACGGGTTCCAGATTGTTTGAACCTAGATTTGGGAAAACCCTATTTTGGATCTAAAATTACCAAGAATATGATGCACATATATTAATGATGATTAATTTCTATTAATCAGGTGATGACCAGAGATGTTGATGATCCAGAATATAAGTATGAATCTCTGAACTCAAGTACGTGGATATAAGTATAAGACTAGTTTTCGCTGGATGATAATTATGTGTAATTGCTTGCATGTATTTGAATATCTTGTTGGATGTACATCTATATGTATTATCATTTCCTCCTTGAATAATAAGAACACTGAAGAAAGAAAATGGAATGTAGTTACTGATGGTTCATTAATCTCCCTATTAGAGAGGGAAAGTATTAATGTTGACTATCACCTCCCTAATGGTACAAGGTACGCAGGGATAGGGCCCAATAATATATGTTTGTGCTAAGTCCACCATAGTAATACATGTCCATTGAAATATGGTTAATAACTTGGGTTTACCTGATTTTCTACCTTAAAATAATACTTTCATTTTTCTTTCTTCTTTTTCAAGTATTTTAGATATGCCAGCATAGTATAGTACCTTTCAACCATGTACCAACTTTATGTTGATTCGCTGTTTCACGTATGTTTTAGGTTCAGAGCTAGCATGGGATAAAAGAATAGGGTGTGAGAAAGTTGTACAGGTTGTACCTATTGTCTAAGATCCTACTAGCATACATGTTCATAGACTGTAGAATCTTCATTCATTATGTAATTGTAAATCATTGTGTAATAATTCATGTTGTAAATATACATGTTATTGTTGAGAAATGTTATGGTTGTATGTTCATGTATGCGTATTATGCTTCCGCATCGCTCTTTGATATAATTGCTAATGTTTCCAAATTTGTCCTCTTGAGCCTTCTAAGTCTCGAGATGGCAGAATTCGGGGACGTTACACACTCAGATCTGATCTTAGGTCACTGGTCTTGGATCTAAGCTTGAAAGTACAAATTGGTAGTCTTCTAAGCTTGCACCCAAGCTTATAGCTTCAACATCTACATTCTAACCACTTGATTTTAGATCTATAGCACTAAATATGATATCCTAGAGGAACATAATGAAGAAATGAAGAAGAAGAGATTCTCAAATGAGTCTTGAAATAGATCTCAATTAAGAGAGGGAGATAGAGAGAGAGAGAAAAGAAATCTATGATCAAAACTACTAACCACAGTCAAATTGGGGTTAAATCATAAATTCCCTCTTAATCCTCACATTCTTCCCAAAGAACATCCTATAAATCACTTCTCCATCAATCTCTTGATCATTTTTTGGATTTGATTTTTTGGGAAATTGAAATGGGAAACCAAAGAGACAAATTTCATTGAATTCAGATATGTATAGGAAATGTTATGGTCATTTTACTGATTGA
Organism: Alisma plantago-aquatica; assembly: GCA_963693085.1. Taxonomy (NCBI): domain Eukaryota; kingdom Viridiplantae; phylum Streptophyta; class Magnoliopsida; order Alismatales; family Alismataceae; genus Alisma; species Alisma plantago-aquatica. Next base: position 1,280,582,274 of record OY856412.1, on the reverse strand, counting down.
TGGTTCTGGGCGACGACACAGTTCATTGCTGTCGATCTGCATGGCCTATGATTTGCATGGCATGTCAAACTGCATGTCTGTCAGCATGTGTGGTCCATTAGCCTACATGGATGTCGTCCTACATGACCCGTTAGCTTGCATGACACATTGGTCTACATAACCGTCAGCCTGCATGGCTCGTCAACTTGTGTGGCCGTCGGTCTACATGGTCGTAGGTCTAACAAAAAAGCAGACTAAAGGCAGTTCTACACATGTTTACTAAAACTACCATAACTCTCTAATTTTGAATCCAATTTAGTTTGTTCTTTTTGATTTGGATTCAAAACTTAATTATATAAAATTATAAGGTATTAGTTTGATATGATTCTCTAACGAATATAAAAAATCTCTTTCCACATACATGTGTGGCCTATCTATATGTCAATTAAAGCTTGGATCTCATAGTATGGTCAGGTAATGATTTTATTACCAAAGTATAAGCTGAAGATAACTATAGATGAGATAAAGAACAAAGTAATTATAGTACTGGAAAAATAATTATTAACATTAAGGTTAACATAAGCCCTACATTTACTAGTGAGGAGAGTTATGGGTTGTAACAATATCCCTCTCTTATAAAAATTTCATCTCAAAATTCTTAGAAGAGGAAAAGATACTTGTTACACATATCTAACTCTACTTCCTGTGTAACTTCTTCTACAACATGATTTCTCCAAAGGACCTTCACTAGGAGTATCTCCCTCTATTTGAGCTTCTGAATTCTACGATCTAGAAATCATGTAGGACCTTCAACATACGAGATATCTTATCTTGATAGTATAAGATCTTGATCTATGCTCTTCTTTGTATCTAGATGATATTTCTTTACCATAGATACATGAGACAAATCATGTAAATTGGCTAGATCTAGAGGCAACTCAAGTTTGCGTTCCACTGGGCCAATTTTTTGAATGATTAGATAAAGACATGTAAATCTAGGAGTTAATTTGCCTTACTTTCCAAACCCAAGTACGCCTTTCCATGGTGTCATTTTCAAGTAAACCTCATCCCCAACCTCAAACTATAGAGAGAATGCATATTCTCTCATAACTTTTATCTTTCTAGTGTAGCTTTGCAACTATTATCTGATCATAGTATCTTTTTTATTGTTTCCCCCACCAATTCTAGACCTAAAATTCACCTTTCACCAACTTCATATTGGCAAATTGGAGTTCTACGCTTTCTCCCATACATGGATTCATATGGGATGTGCCTAAATTTGAATGGTAATAATTATTATAGGTCAATTCTATAAGGATAATATGACTATCCCAACTACCGTTGAGTTATTGAACACACACTGTCAACATGTACTCTAAGGTTTGAGTTGTCCGTTGTGATTGTCCATCTGTTTGAGGATGGAATGTTGTGCTGAACTTCAATTCTGTTCCCAAGGCACAATGAAGTTGATCCCAAAACCTTGATGTGAGCTTAGGATCTCTATCAAATGTTATAGTGACCGGTATCCCTTGTAATCTAACTATCTTATCTATGTAGACCTTATGTAGTTCGGGTGCATTCCAAGTTGACTTAACAGGAAGAAAATAAGAAAATTTAGTTAATACATCCACAATCATACACATGGAATTAAAACCATGTGATATTCTAGCTAACCCTACGACAAATCCATGGTAATATGTTCCCACTTCCACATAGGAATATTTAGTAGTTTTTAGGGTACCTGATGGTTTCTGGTGTTTAACCTTGACTTGTTGGCACACACCACAACTTTGCTACATACTCAGCCACATCTCTCTTTAGGCCTAGTCACCAATATAGTTCTTTGAGTTTCATGTACATCTTAGAACTTCCCGGGTGCTGCATACATAGAAGAGTGAGCTTCCTCGAGAATCTACTTCTTTTAACTTAGTGTCATCTAGCACACACAATCTATCATGCTGATACCACATCCCATCACCTAAATATCTGAACTATGTTCTTTTTCCTTCTATCATATCATGCATGATCTATTGCAACTCACTATCACGCTGTTGATGCTCCTTGATCTGATCATAGGATGTAGATCTAACCTGTAACTATGCAATTATCCCATCTTGTTCAAAGACACTCAAATTAAATTCATGTATCTCATCTTAACTAGTAAGTCTCTTCTTGCACACGCCATAGAGAATAATTCTGTAGAAGATGTTGACTTCCTACTCTACTAGTACATTGTCTTTCCCAGGGAGATAATCAATGGTAACATCATAGTCCTTTATAATCTCTAACCATTTTTGCTGTCTCAATTGGAGATTCTTTTGTGTGAAAATGTACTTTATACTCTTATTGTAAAGAGGCGAGATCACCTCCTTACTAAAATTTAAAGGAATTACAAAACATCCATCTTTTTAGCAAGACAAAAGATATTGAGGGATGCATGTATTATATTCCAAGTAAATAAGCATGCACCAGATACATTACAAAATGTCAATAGAAGCGGAAATAAAAGTACTAAGCCTATTACATGGCTTTCATTGTTCATTACATGATTGTTCCCAACAGAAAAAGATTAGAGAAAAGGATCTATCTATAGCAACCTAGACATCCTTTCAGAAAGCTTGAGATCTACTCCTGAGATGACTTCCTTCAAACTTGTCCTTCTCCTTGCTCAGCACCAGCACCTGGGTGGTTGGGAAAAAACCCAGCAAAAGGGGAAAGAAAACAAGGTATGTGTCATAAAACTAGTCTAGGATAACAAGATAAGTAAATTAAATAAGAATAGTCTAGGGTTCATCATAAGATGAAGATAATAAGAGTATGGGGCTATATTCAAAAGAAACTTTCCATTAACAATTATATCAAAAAGGATTTGCATGTAAGATAATTATGTCTATCTAACTAAGTAGGGTTGAGGCACCTACCAGACCTCTAACCTTAGGTGAGGGGAGAATAAGACATTCCCAGTCACCTACAATATTATGGGGAGAATAAGACATTCCCTAGGGCGATTATTTACATGCCCTCTGTGGGTGGTTGTACATAAGTACCGCTACTTTAAATTAAATAGAACATAAATACACATGCTAGAAAAAGTAGTTATGTCAAGAATAATCATATGAATCAATAAGCATGGCAGTGGGGTACCAAGACCCAAGAATAATGTTCAGAAACTGATTTATGAGGCAAGTATAGCAAAATATTCAAGAGTATATGAAATAGAGTTTAATAAAGCCTCATTATAAAAAAATAGGTTAAGGAACAATTATTCCCAACTTAAGGTGTAAATGCACATACATAAATATAGATTTGCACATACCTCTCTTGCTGATATCAATTACTAACTTTGACCACTTTAATTGAGTCTAAGTTCTACTTTGCCTATTTTCAATGTATTAACATGTATTAGAGTACATAGTGCACATTAATATGTCGAAACCTTAATTTTAGACCTTTTAAGGAAAAACTCGAATTTAGACTCTTAAAATATCACCAAAAAACTTATTAAGTTCTCCTGATCAAGAAAACCTATTTTTATGATAATTTTGGAGTTATGATGATTAAGATGTAATTTTTATAGATTTTATGCATTAAATTCGTTTTACAAAAATCAACCTTCTTAAAACCATAAAATAAGACCTTTAAAATATATTTATTAGGTAGAGATTAATTTTCCAATTCCAAAACATATTTATTTGTTGAATTTGGATAAGCGGTTTAGAAGATATGAATTTTTCAATACTGACCAATAGGAAATTGCCACATCATCAAACTGATTAAAATAATTGAAGAGAGAGGGAGAGGAAGAAAACACCATTAGACTAAGATCAGGTTTTAAGTTGCATAGGTAACAAAAATAGATCTTCTAGAGAAGGTAAAATAGTAAGAAACCAAAACCATAGGAGAACATGGCAGAAAGAGATGGAAATCATTGATTTTCAACATAGAAGCATGAGTTTTAAGCATGTACTGAGAAATATATGAGAAGGGGGTTCACAAAACTTGCCTATAGGAAGGTAATATGGTAAAAACATCAAGTATCTTGAGGTTATAAGGTTTGGTTGCTCCAAGACAAGCTCCTTTCTTGAGCAAAGATCACCTTCTCAACTTAGAGGTGATAAACCCTAGCAAAAGAGCATAGAGATGAGGTGTTTTAGGGTTCTAGGTGGGGTTTCACCATGGAAGGCCATGGTTACAACCTGTAATAGGGTTTAATGAAGACTAATAGTATTAAAATAGGGAAGGAAGGGAGGCAACTTACTAATTTTGGTCAAAATCACCAAGGGGAAGCTTAAGAAATTCCAAATAGAGAAATTTGGAACCCTAGGAGCCTTCTTCACCAAGGTAGGCACCTTCTTTTACCTTGGGACAGAAACTTCGTAGACAAACATAGAGGGGATGATTCTATAAGCTGGGGGAACGAGAAGGAGAGGATTTCCTCTTGAATTGGGAGGTGGGAAGGGGTAGGCATGGCTTTTATAAAGAAGGGGGCAAGCATGAGGTATATATGTGACTTTCCATGTGTCTTTAGGCTAAGGCTTCATGGCCATGCAAGAGGAAAGCTCATGGACTCTTCATGCACATCAAAATTCGGTCCTAAGAGTCCCTAGAGCCTTCTAGGCCATTCCCACCGTCCTTCAAATAAAAAAATAACAACATTGGTGGATAGCTAATAAAGATAAGTACATTTATAAAGAGAGTAATCCCTATATTGCCCTTGGAAAGCAACACCTTCAAACCAAGGTGCAACCAGGTGCCCCATGGTTAAAAATCTCGTGAATTGTAAGGGAATATATAAGGATTAAAAATAAGGTGATAATTTGCAAATAAAACCTCCCAATTGGGTAAATTGCATAAAAGTCCAGCATGTACCTAAAATTGCATAACTTGCACAAACAACATACAAATTGGATCAAACTTCATCCACAAGTTATATTTGATATGTAGAATATTAATTTTACATTATTTCCATATTTTGAAATTACATAATCACATGATTCAATACTTATGCCTTTTACTCATTTTCTCTCTCCTAAACTTATCCTAATATTTCAAGGTTGTCCAAATTAGATGAAATTTGAGATGTAGGCTAATTTTGATATGTAAATTTAAAATTTGAAGTTTGTTTCCTCTTTTGAGACTTCTTTTTATGATATATATCATATGGCCCATTAATGGCCCATTATCTAAATTGTTCATCCAATTAAGTTTCTTATCTTCATATTACCACTAAAATGAGTTATGTGGCATATTTTATGTTTTCAAATCACATACCTAAGTTAGATTAATATTTAGAGAAATTAATTATGGCAATTAAGCTTTCATTGAGGTATTTTTTCATAAATCCTTCCATCGCTATAATTAGTGAACAAATGCTCACTAAACCACTATAAATTCCACTAATTAAACATAAATGAATAAAGGATAGAAAATGAAAGAAAAGATTGGCAAAAAGGTTTACATGGAGATTACATCTAGGATTCATTATGTTACACTTATGGTCAGTAAGAACCTGACACGACTCACCATAGAGATAATGACACCATTTTTTCAAGGCATGTACTACTGTTTCAATCTCAAGATCATGTGTTAGATAGTTCTCTTCATTCTTCTCAAGTTGTCTAGGCATAGGACACCATCTTCCCTTCCTATATTAAAACATATCCAAAACTTCTCCTATATGCATCACATAAAACCACATAGCCCTTGTATGCTTATGGGAAAAATAAAAACAAATGATGTAGTTAGCTTCTTCTTTGATGTTTGAAAACTTTTCTCACATATTTTAGTTAAAAAAGGAACATTCTTCATTAAAAAACATGTAAGTGGTGCAACTAAAATAGTGAAGTTCAATATTGACCTCCTATAATATAGATCTAACCCTAGAAAACTTCTAATATCTTCCACTTTATTAGGGTATATACTGACTCCATCTCTTGATATGACATGTCCAAGAAAAGAAACTTCAGGCAACTAGAACTCACATTTACTAAGTTTAGCATAAAGATTATGTTGCCTCAGAAATTGTAGGGATATCCTTAGATGTTTCTCATGTTATTATGCATCTCTAGAATATATAAGGATGTCATATATGAACACTGCTACAAAGTGATCTAAGTAGGGTTTGAAAATTCTATTCATCGTGTCCATAAAGGTTGTTGAGCCATTTGTTAGTCCAAAAGACATGAATAAAAATTCATAATGCCCATACCTTGTTCCATATGCTGACTTAGGTACATTTGATTCCTTTATCCTTAGCTGATGATGACCTAACATGAAATCTATCTTTGAAAATATTGTTGCTTCACATAGCTAATCAAACATGTCATCAATCCTATGCATATGATATTTGTTCTTAATGGTTATCTTATTGAACTGTCAATAGTCTATGCACAACCACATAGTTCCATCCTTCTTCTTTACAGATAGCTGACCATATGAAGCTTCCCAAGGTGATGTACTAGGTTGAGTAAAACCCTTGCTAACACCTGAAACTGAGTTTTTAATTCCTTCAACTGTGTAGGTGCCATTTTGTAGGTTGATGCCATTGGGTGACTACCAAGTAAAATGTGTATCTCAAGGTCTGCATCTCTCTCAGGTGGTAAGCTAGGTAAATCATCACAAAATGCATTTAAGAACTCACATACTATTATAAATCCTCTATATTGGTGGTTCTTTTATCTGCCATGACATTTATCACATGTCTGAGAATGGCCTCACAACCCTTTCTCATCCTCTTATGAGCTATACAAATGATACTATACACGTGGGTAAGAATTTTCTGTATCCAATAAAGACGCATGAAAAGCCACCTTGTTGAAAGATGGCTTCTTTCAACAACAATACAATTTGACATGGTATATCTCAAGGCAGTCCATACCCAGAATATTTTCGAAAGAAACCATATCAAAGGGTATTAGATTAACTTCTATGGTATATCCACTAAAACTCAAGAGATATACAGGACACACTTTTGACAAAATTGTTGGTTCACCTAATGGAACTCCTAACATCAACTCATAAAACAAGTTTAGAATTAAAATATTTAATTAACTAACTAATGACCTACATATAAAAGAACGTGTCACACCAAAATCTATCAAAACTGTAACTAAAATGTTGTTAAAGAGAAGCATCTCATATGTAACAACTCTAGGCAAGACTATTCCTTCTGATGGAGTCATAGAGAAAACAATATCCTATATCTCTCGCTATACCCCGTTGTCCTCATTGTCCACTACTAGTACTAGGTGCTTCCACTCTAGAGGCTGAAGCCACTAAAGAACTTGCTCCTCTAACTGGGGATTGCCTCTATAGAATTTAATATAGAGATTGTGATCTCACTGTGTACTAAATCTATGGGAAATCCTTCTTAAATCATCCCACCTATGCACAATAGACACATCCTTGAAAATTAGTTTCCCAACATTAACTACAGTGTGCTGTGCCAAAAGTGTCACAGACATCCAAATCCTATCTCTGTGGTCCTAACACTAATGTTGATGACCCTGAAGGCGTTGAAGAAGGTCCCCCCTAGGTGGTGCATTCCATCTATTAGGGCTAGATCTCCATATACTGTAGGAAGATAAACCATCACTTGAACTAGATCCTTGTCTAAAAAATAACCAAAAACTCATCCTAAGTTTGATAAGAAACCACCACCTAATATGTATCCACTACTACTTTGTTCTCCTCTACCAAAATCTCACAATCTTTTCTTTCTCTCAGAGTGCTTTTCAAAATTAACTAATTCTTTGATACAACTTGCTTCTTCCATAAATTCTCCAAAAAAGTCTCTATCTCTTCTCCAGGTAGCTGATATGGTATGTCAAATCTCAGATATTAAACCTCCATGGAATCACCTACATTTCGTTACATCATCTTGTACAAGCTTGAGGAAAAAAGTTAGACAACCTTGTGAAGCATGCCTCATATTTTCCAATTGACGTGCTTCAATATCTAATATTCTCCAATTGTTTAATCTTGTCGCTTAAGGAGGTAGGAGGAAAATAGTTAAGGTGAAACTTATCTACAAAGATCTCCATGTCACCACTATTGTATTCCTCCTCTTATCTTGCACTTGACGCCACCACAACTTAGCATTTCCTTTGAGTAGATAGACATCATGACTAATATGCTTATCCTCAGGTTACTCCATTAGACAAAACACCTTTTTTAGTTGTAAAAATACACATTTTCCCAACTAGGTCTATCATTCTAGAAAACTGAGTTCCACCAAGCTTCTTCACCACCTCATAGGATCTCATCAGGTCCTTACTAGAAGATGAAAATCTCCTATCCATCTTACATTCTTTCTTTTATCTCTAGAAAAATATAGTACATCCTTTCTACCTCATCCCTGTCCCCCAACTTGATCCATTTCTCAAGGGTCAGGGCCACAGTGGCTCTCAACCTTTTCCTCCCAAAATCCACATCCTCTTCATATCATCTGCATAACCATACAAGAAACACATCTGCTAGAATATTGCAGTTCAAAGAGGAAACCATCCTAATCATATTGGTCTCTTAGCGCCTCTATCCCAAACCTAAAATTTGGCCTAAGTTCAACCTATGCTTTGATACTAAGAGTTGATGTAACTCAAACCTGCTAACTAGGGTTAGGGCCCGCCAAAGAGGGATTATAACTAACCATTCATTTTTAGTTACTAACTAAAAATCCGCCTTAATTTTTTTTTATTTCTTAACATTTAAAACACCATTTCACTAATAGATAACATCTTATTTAAGCATAACATAAAATATTATGACATAGTTCAATTTCTACAAAAAGAAAGAGTTGTAGCTTAATATACATAAAGTACAACATATTACAAACTGCTCTCTTTTCACACTCTATCATTCCCATGATCTAGAGGAAGGGTAAGATACCATCTAACTATTCTAACCATTTCTTTTGATACCCCCGCTAGTCTAATCTTGATGAAAGAAAACTTTTAACTCCTCCTATAAAGCTAAACCCTTGCCTGAAAAATGTTTCACTAGATTGTATGATCTAGTGGTTTAGTGAATAGAAAATCAACAAGAAACCAAGATAATTTAGTTATATGTTGTAATAAGATTTATAACTCATAAGAATACTAGAATGGTTGGTTAAGTCTTAGATAATATAACTACATTAGAAATATTGATAATTAACTACATAAGTAAACAACTAAATTCATTAATATCTTTTTTTAACCCTTTTATTTTATACACCATAGACCCACATGAGGTGTATCCCAATATGTGGAAGCATCATAGAAAGCTATAATATCACTGTACCAGACTTAGAGTAGACCCGATCACTCTAAGACTACTAACTAGATACCCAATCTACAATGGGCCTCACTACTTTTGGCCTTGGAGGCTAATGGCAGTGACTGGATCAACTTGACTCCTCCTAAAAAATTGGGCACTTGGGCAGAGAGTCAAATCACTCTGGCTTAAATATTTGTGGTAGTGGTTCCACAAGGTCCAACCAAGTAACTAGTATTATTATTCTCTAAACTTAAGTAAGTACCACTGTAATCTCCAATAGGTGTTGGTACTCTACTATATTAAAGAGTCCTTCCTCACATGGTTTAGACTCCTGTACCCCTTTGGTACACTTCGACCACCTCATCCTAAAATCTTTCCAGTTAGTAAACACATCTGCTTAATGGTATATACATCCTCATGAATTTTACAGTATTTAGGGCATATAAAGTCTAGTGATTCCTTAGTTTCACAAGTAATAAACTATTATTTATTGCTTCTGATCTTAACCATATACTTAGGGTACACTAAATTCTAGAATCAAATAGATCACTAACAATAGTAGTAAATAAGCATAAATTTATAACTAAGCATTTTGAATTAACCACTAAAATATCCTAATCATTAGTTGTAGATATTAGGGCATTATCAGGTCTCTGGTGCCTCTATTCTACTCCTAGAATTTATCATGTCTCATGATGAATATTTACATGGATAACATCATCCATAACACATCTCAAAAACATTGTACTAGTCAAAATAATATCTAAAATTTAGCATTCAATACAAATAAAATTTGTAACAAGAATCACCAAGAATAACAATGCAATATCTTTATGCTATATGATATTTTTTCTGACAAATCAAGGCTTAGATGTGATTTCTCACTCATCTAAATCTGATCTTAGGTCACTGGTCTCATATCTAAGCTTGGAAGTCCATGTTTTTAGTCTGCTAATCTTGGATTTGAGCTTATAGCTTCAACATCTACCTTCTAACCATCTGACTCTAGATCTATTTCTCTAAATAAGGTTTCCTAGATGAATAATATGAAGAAAGGAGGAAGAATAGATCCAATAGATATCGGTCAAAGAAACACGAGAGAGAAGAAATCTAAGGTCAAAAATACTTATCACAATCTATATGGGTTTATTTAGATCATCAATTCCTTCCTGTTCCTCATATTCTTCTTAAATGTCACCATAGAAGTCACATCTCCTCGATTTCTGGAGCAGTTTAGGGCTCTGTTTGTATAAAAATTGAAATATGAATATAAAGAAATAAGCTTTGTTGGATTCAGATTTGTATTGAAAAAGTTATAGTCATTTTAGTGATTGACTATTTTGGGCTGCTACGTAGTTCATTTCCGTCGGTTTGCAAGGCCGTTGGTTTGTGTGGCCCGTCGGTCTGCATGATCACCTGTTTATATGGTTGATGGCCTACACGACCATCAATCTTCATGGCATGTCGACCTACCTGGGTCGTTAGTCTGCATGGCCCATCAGCCTGTGTGGCTATCGATCTGTGTGGTCGTCGGTCTGATGAAAAAGTACAATAAAACCAGATCTGCACATATTTACTAAAACTACCATAACTCTCTCATTTAAACCCCGATTTGATTTATTCTTTTTGAATTAGATTTATAATTAATTCACTATAATTTAGAATATAAGTTTGATAAGATTCTCAAATGATAATTTATTTATTAATTATATTCTCAAGTATCATTAATTCTCTTTCCACATACATGTGTCGACTATCTCTATATCAATTGAAGGTTAGATCTCATGGTATGGTCAAGACATGATTTTGATTACTAAAGTTTAATATTAAGATAACTATATCGAACATAAAGAACAAGGTATTTATAATACTAAAAGAAGTATATTAACATTAAGATTATCTATAACCCTAAAATTAATAGTAAGGAGAGTTATGGGTTGTAATAGGTTCCTCTTCAAGTAGTTTTAAATCTATTATCTTAATATTTATTATTTTATATCACCGTTAACTATAAACATTTAGTGTTTCATATTTCTATCATCATCGTATGGTTACCATTAGGGTTATATTACTTTATCTTTGAGAAATATGACATCTTACTTAATTCACTCATTTTGTCCATTAGTGTCACACTAACTTAGATGTATCATATTATTATTCCCACTTACATCAAGAGTCAAAATATTAATCCTATATATATTAAGCTTATTGTAAACTACACTAAACGTTGATGCATATTTAATCCAAACTAATTACTCAGTTATTCCTAGTGAGTAATGTGACATGTATTACATATTCAATGAATCTGAATTACATACCGAGTCATACTTAGGTTAATATATCCACTTTAAGTATTGAGACGTGATATGTGATTCCTACACCTAAAGTCACTAATGTATCATATATGATACTGATGATGTATACGTTATTATTTGTTGACTACAACTTAGAGTTTTGGTCCAAAGAACTACTATTCATCAAGTATATATCATTAAAATTTGCAAATACTAGGATTAGGTTCCACATATATATGTTATCATCAACATTAGGGTTATTTGATATAGATAATGGTTAGGATCATATGTATTCACAATTAGATTTCATAATGTATGCATAATATGTTCATTAGGGTACAAGGAGGTGTATGGGGATTTATCTTATCCTTGTTTGGTTATTTATAAATAAGTATGCCTATTTGCATCCGATTCATTGGATTAATGTTTCTAGATCTAGGATAGCATATTTTGGTATATTTAGTAGTAAATCACAATGACAGTGAAAATGATAATGATGCTCATCCATAAGAACTTACTGAATCAAGTCACTCAAAGAATTATTGTGGATGATCCTATTGATATAGTTATATGATATCCTAGAAATCTGTAAGACTATGTCCTAGATTAGAGAATAAGACAATAGAAAATTTGTATACAAACCAGAACCTAATATCGTCTATGATGCTCTTGGTGATGACTAGCAGATCATAGCCATGCAATAAGAACTAAATCAATTTGTTAAAAAGAAGTTTGGTATCTAGTCCTTAGATAACCCAACAAAAAAGTTATCAAAACTAAATAGGTTCTTAGGAAAAAGATCAATACATCAGGTAATATAGGTCAGAATAAAGCACAAATAGTGGTTAAGGTTTTAATAGAAAAGAATTATTTTATTTTGATGATACTTGTGTACTGATTGATAGACTTGAATCTATACATATGTTTTTGGTACTAGTTATCATGCATATGATAAAGCTTTATCAAATGGATGTAAAGAGCAGTGATTTCAAAACTAAACCAGACCGGCCAGTCTGACTGGTAAACTGGTGGCCAATCGGTCCGAAAGTCTAAAAAATCAGTTATGTGCTCTTTTCTGGTTCAATCGGTTAGAAACACGGTCCGTCCGGTCCAACCAGTTGACCGGACAGAATCAGATCGAAGCAGTGGTTCAAATCAAACAAAATAAAATAAAATGTATTATATAAAAATAAATTTACCACATGACCGATACCATATTCTGATTACATAAAAGAGAAAAAATATTTTACTACTTAGTTGGAGGAGGATGTAACATCCCAGGATTTGAGGCCTCAGATAAAACACTCTTAAAAGGAATGATTGGACTACCCATATCACCAAGGTGCACCTCCTTTTCCGGGAGCCCATCTCTAAAGAACTCCATAGTTAAGCGTGCTCCACTTGGAGTAGTACTAGGATGGGTGACCAGTCGAGAAGTTGATCCTGGCTTGTGCGTGAGTGGACATAAGTGTGCAGTTAAGGCTAGTGGTGGTCTGTGGGGCCAGTCTTCATTCCTGAAACTCTGCTAAAGCCTTGGGCAGTGGGTCCCGATCGTTACAAATGGTATCAGAGCCAATTCCCCTCCAGTAGGTGGGGCCCACATGGGCATGGCATGCCAATCTTGAGTCGTGCGGTCCAGACATGTAGGAAAGGGATGTCCATGGTTGACGTAGCCACCCTTGCGCTGGTATTCCATGATCGGGAGCTGGGTGTCCACGGGCCATTGTGGGTCTGCACTGAAATGGGGAAGAAATTATGAGGCCTTATAGTTGAGCCTTGATGAGGACGTCAAGAGTCTAAGTGGGGGAGATTGTAACATCTCAGGATTTGAGGCCTCGGATAAAATACTCTTAAAAGGAATGATTGGACTACCCATATCACCAAGGTGCACCTCCTTTTCCGGGAGCCCATCTCTAAAGAACTCCATAATTAAGCGTGCTCAGCTTGGAGTAGTACTAGGATAGGTGACCAGTCGGGAAGTTGATCCTGGCTTGCACGTGAGAGGACAAAAGCATGCAGTTAAGGCTAGTGGTGGTATGTGGGGCCAATCGTCATTCCTGAAACTCTACTAAAGTCTTGGGCAGTGGGTCCCGGTCGTTACAGAGGAAGTATGTGATACATGTGTATATCTATATATGAGTGTGTATATAGATATAAATATAAATATATATATATATATATATATATATATATATATATATATATATATAGGATTAATAGAGAAAGATTCCCCCCACCTCCCACACCCATGGCGGAGGCCGAACGCCCAGGAGGATGGTAAATCAAGGTGGCAACTGGAATTCAAACCCGAGTCCCTTTGTTAGGGGACACCGTCCTTGACCACTTGAGCCACTCCTTGCCTCCTATAATTATATGTATGTATATATATGTATATATAAATGTATAAGTGTATATATATATATACATATACATATAATATATACATATATCTATATAATATATATACATATATGTACATACATACATATATATATAAATATATATATATATATTTACATATACATATATACATATACATGTATATATATTCATATATATGTATATATATGTATATATATTTAATATATGTACACTATATATATATATATATATAGGGACGCGATCTACTGCGGATTGGATACAAATGCGGACGTGCTTGATCCATGCACCAAACTGTTGTGTTTTTCAGTTTCAATTTTTTTGTCCTTACTTCCAATTACTTGTGATCATTTATTTCAACCCGATGTGTCAACAAGTCCAACCTGGGGATAACTGCAGGGAATGAAATCTCATATATAGCAGCTTTGCGCACACCCAACAACTGTACTGTTGTGTTGGGTTCCGAACTCCACCCTAACTTGCTTGCCCCCAATGACACACTTAGGCCGACAAAGAGGAACCCCAACAACAGTAAGAAGGGCACTCTGAAGATTAACAAAAAAGTAAGAAGGGCACTCAGAATATGTTGGTTGTTCTTTGCTTAGCCCAATACCCAATGGAATATGGTAGCGCTAAGCGCATGTCCCCCATTTCTTTGCTTGCTTCCTCCTGTCTTGGCATTATCAGGTAGCTACTACGCCAACTACTGAAGACTCCTTCCTCTACCAGCAGTGATTGGACTGTGGAGCTTCGGGGCCTGAGACGGTTGACAATATCATCGTGTCCCAACCTTGCTGCTGCTGCTGCTTCAGCTGCTCGGCCAGGCTCATCACGACCTTGGGCCTGGTGGTAGGATGGTGGTTGAGCTGCCTACTGTGGCTTTGCACAACAGAATGGGTTCCTTCAAGGTCCTTCATAGAATTGACATTGATTAGCTCAATGTGTGCGGATAAGCTGGTTGTACTTCACTGGATATGACATTAGAGATATTGTGTAGGAGGAGGCCCTACAAAATATATGGAAAGAAAAAGATGGCTGTGACATGGGTTCAATATCTGGAAATTCAGTGTAGCGATGTACATGCAATTGTAACAATTATCTAAACATATACTTCATTTTGAATGGACAAACAAACTAGAGAGTATATGTAAATATAAGGTAGTATAGGATTCAATATACATTGGTTCTTGTTGAGCATATACATCAATATTCCATATAATATATGAGTTATGATTTGCTTGATATAGTTTCAATGTTATTATTGTCGATTTCTATTGTTTTTGTTGTGATGTGGTATGAAGAGGCTATTTTATAGATCTTGGTGGAAATAATATAAGCTCCCTGGTAATACATATACATGTGTTGAGCTTGAACTGATTAAAATGGTGATCTGTTCATGTTGTCTTCTATACTTAATACGTATAGGATGCACATAGCTATCATATCTTGTCAATTAAATGCATGCAATTGTTACAAGTTGTCTGTAGGTCTGCAAAGTGATTGTGGAGTCAATTTCTGTCTCATACTCCTCCTGGTCAATGCAGATTTGCATTCCTCACTGTTCAGGAACGTTGGGCATTGCCTTATCAGGTGGTCTCAAGTGCAGATGTCTTCTCATAAAGATGACACTGGTAAATGTAGTATTGTCCAGGTGATGTATTATGGTGTCACCTATTGTCATTTTGGAGCTGCTGGAAAAGTAAGTATAGGTGACATAATTTTCAGCTGCCTACATACAGTATAGTTTACATACAAAGGATGACGTTGATTACACTTCTTACTTATAAGTATGTAATCTTTTTTTTAAAAGATGACAGAGACATATGTCACATATAAGATGTGTTTTAGTAGTGACACTGGCCGTAAGTTCACAAATCTAGATGTTTCCCACACTTGAGCCTCAGACAGATTTGTCATTGGGCCTGACGAATCAACTAATGTTCTAATGGGGATCATTTTAGAGTTGTCCAGTATTCACAAGGCACTGTGTGCATCAAGAGCCTTCCGTACTAAGATGCTAAACTCAAGTTGTCACCAATAGAATAAACAGGATGATACCGATAGAATCTTAAGATACTAATTTATACTAAATGCAACAGAAGTAATTTTAGATTTCACAAGCGTCATCATACATCCCACTTATAGGTTCGCTTCTTGGTTTAGATTTCACAAGCGTCATCATACATCCTACTTATAGGTTCGCTTCTTGGTTTCCTTCCATTTGAATCATTACATGAACATGGAGATCATCATCCATGGATTTTCATCCGTTTCATCTTCATACAACTAACTCTGATGAGTAAGCTAACTTTTCCACTAAACTGACAACATCATTCTCCATACATATGTTTCTTCTACCTACTGAAGAAGTTTTATGCATGGTCTCAGGAAAGAAGATATTCATCTTGGAGGCTTACATTGACTCCGAAATAGAGGACACATCCGGATAAATTGTCTTCGCCAGTGCATCAACACCACCCTTAACCGTTAGAAGCTGAGTAAAATCACACGACAATGACATCACTCTACTAAGTACGTATTTGCAGAATGGTAGGAAAATGTTCGACACGACGTTCAGACTGATTGGTAGCCAAGTCTGTGGAAGAAGTTTGAGGACAAGAAGACGTTGTTGGAAATTAATGAAATGTGGTTGTCTATGGATGATTTTACTCAGCTTCTGACGGTTAAGGGTGGTGTTGATGCACCGGCGAAGACAATGTATCCGGATGTGTCCTCTGTTCCAGAGTCAATATTGTAAGCCTCCAAGATGAATATCTTCTTTCCAGAGACCATGCATAAAACTTCTTTAGTAGGTAGAAGAAACATATTTATGGAGAATGATGCCGTCAGTTTAGTGGAAAAGTTAGCTTACTCATCATAGTTAGTTGTATGAAGATGAAATGGATGAAAATCCATGGACAATGATCTCTATGTTCATGTAATGATTCAAATGGAAGGAAACCAAGAAGAGAACCTATAAGTAGGATGTATGATGACGCTTGTGAAATCTAAACCAAGAAGAGAACCTATAAGTGGGATGTATGATGACGCTTGTGAAATCTAAAATTACTTCTGTTGCATTTACTATAAATTAGTACCGTAAGATTCTATCGGTATCGTCCTGTTTCTTCTATTGGTGACAACTTGAGTTTAGCATAAAAATTGAAACTGAAAAGCACAACAGTTCGGTGCATGGATCAAGCATGTCCGCACAGTCCGCATTTGTAACGAGTCCGCAGTAGATCATGGCCCTATATATATATATATATATATATATAGTCCGATTCAACTGGTTCGACTGGTCTGATCACTTACTGCCTTATACTTTGGTGACCGTGTTTGGTTTTTCCAGTTCAATTTATTTTGGACATCATGTTGATGTCATTTTTGGTTCAACCAGTTCAACCCCTCCAGTTGAACCCGAATCAACCCGGTCCGAGTCAACAGCGGTCCGACCACCGATCCGATTCTTAAAACATTGGTCAAGAGAGCACTTTTGAATAGAATATTTGAAGAATATTATGTCTCACAACTTCTTAGTTTTAATATATGAAATAAAATGAATATGTTCATAAACCAAAGAATGATTTGTATTGTTATGACCACATCTGAGCTTAATTGGTAAACTAGCGTTTACCTGGATGATTACATGCTTAATTGGATTGATCATTTCTTAAATCTAATTAATTATGATAATTCAATTATCATGTTTGAAATCTAACAATAACTTTAAGTGTGCTTTTACTTTGAGAAATTAGGATTTGAGAAATATAACCCTAATCGGCCAAAATTAGGGTTTTGATGATATATGAATACAAAATTTGATAAGTATATTATCTCACTAAATTATTTTTAGTATTTTATGTGTAACTATGATTGAATTAAAATTTGGAAATAATTTGTATAACTTAAATGTGAACACTATTAAAAATTAACAGAATTTTTGGAGAATGTTATGACCTGATTATTGGTTGCGTTTCAAACTCAACTGACCATGCTACTAACTGCAATATAGCAGTGTAGTATTTAATTTTTAGTTATTTATTGGTAATTCCAAATGATCTAATATTTTTACTGGATATCTAAAACTAAATCATAAATAATATATAACATTTTCATAATTTTTGGAATATCTTTCAGCTATTCAATAGATGAATTACAATAACATTTGTATGACAGAAAATTCAGCTGAAATAAGAGAAAGTATAGTGAGGGGTCAATGTGCAATTGACCCAAGCAGCTCAATTTCTCTATATGGTAAACCTAACACACTATGAGCTCTCATAATTTGTGATTCAATCCAGAGAAACGAAATTTTAGAGAGAGAGGGAGAGTTAGGGTTTGAGAGGAGAAAGAGGTGGAATTGCTGATCTAGGGTTTCTCTATCCGAGATATGATGAAATCAAGTAAGTTTAGCTTGTTTGCATAGCCTTTCATGGTGAATCTTCTCTCACATGTCAAGATTATGTACCTCCTCTGATTTGATCCAAAATGGTATCAAAACTTCCCCTTTTCTCACTCTTTCTTCATAATCCCTCATTTTTAGGGTTTCCGAGTTGAAAGGAAGAAGAATCGAGTGAATTGCTTGGGATTTGATATGAGATCGAGATTTTTAGGAATGAGCTATGTTTTTAAGGTTTTTTCACACCTTAGGGTGAGTGGTAACTTCCTTTAAATAGTATATTGTACGAAAATGTGTTAAATCATCCATAATCTTCAATTGCTTAACATGCGACTACAAACTCTGAATTGTCTGTTTGATCTAAGTTATTGCAAAATGATATGAAATTGAATCTTCCTCTTCTTGGATGAATTTTAGATGATAAAATCGCATTATAAATGTATACAATATATACTAATGAGAATTCCCCAAATATTCACAAAGGTTATAAGAGTAAGCTGAAATATAGGGAATTTGTCTATGACTGAAATTGCTGTATAATTAAATAGAGAAATTTGTTTATCTGGATCCCCTTGGTTATGAATGATTGTTTATCTGAATTCGTAGTACATATATGTCACATACTATCTTGGATTACATTTAAGGTGAATAGTGTTTGTTTGATATCTCAGTAAAGAGGGTGAAACCCTAGATCTGAGGAAAGTTGGATATTTATGAATAGATATCGTGAAATTCATTTGAAGGGATTTTCTTGACATGATAGACTTTATTTAATCAATTTTACTCAATTAGATGATTTAGTTGACATTCTTGATTTCTTCCTATACGATAATAAATGAAAAGAATTGTTTTTGAATTCAGTTTATAATATACCTCAAACCATGTTCTAACTATGATATGAAATTATTTATATGATGACATGGATATAGATATCCATGTATCTTGAATAATAGAGAATTTATAAGTTGATTGAGAATCTTCTGAAGATCTGAATTATTAAGTTATTTGGGTGCTTGAACAACATTATAGCTGAAATTTAGATTTAAGCTTAATTAATCTTACTTATGTTCCTAGTGCATTCAATTCTACATGTTTGATCTCTTTGATTTGATATATAGACAATAGAGTTTCTGATTTTCATAATACATATCCCGTGAATAGCAAGTAATCAAGGATGGAAACCCAATCTAGTATGTTTTTAAAAGTATACATATCTAATTTAGTATTAAATGGATGATTGAGATGATTAATATGATATTGTGGATTTTTAGCTGAAGATTATCTTATATGCATACATGTGTGAAATGTTGAATGAGAATACTTGTGTATTAGACATGATATATGCTTGAATACATGAGAAATTCTATATGTGCACAAGTAAGGAGAAACCCTAAGAAAAGGGTAAACAATATGTTAAGCATTCAGTTCAGTATTATCAGTGAATTTAGTTCAGTAGTTTGAGTAGTCAGTAAGATACATAGTTAAAAGAAATTAGTCTAAGAGAAAGATATAATCAAGTTATAATAGACTCAGGAGCCCTGAATACCGTAGAATCCCTATGAGAGGTCTGCGCCTTAGGGATGAAATGACCTAACTTTGGCAGTGTCCAGTATACGGGGGTCAGAACGTACTAATAGGTGGTACGGGGGACGAAGCCCTAGTGGAAGTCTCCTAAAAATACAGTATGTAGTGTCCAACATCAACCAGAGATCCTAGTGGCACTAAAGTACAGAAAATTCAATAGGTGGCTTAACTCTCCGCTTGTGTGCTCAGGTTAGAGGAGGAGTCCAGAGGCCAGAGTGCCATTACACTATTGCAGACTAGTGACGTAGTCAGACTTAGCATTCCCGGGTGTATTAGCTAAGTCTTGTACGGTGTGATTGTAGTGCACTATGAGTCTTCATATGTAGAGTACACTACATATGATCAGGGCATAAGCTAAAATATGATCATATAGGTTTAAAGAGTTTCTTATAAATAAAAAGAGTTAAGAAAGATTTGAGTATAGTTTCATAGTAGTTGTTCTTTAAATGCAATATTTACATTTTCTGTTATTTTAACTGTATTGTTTTAGATATGCTTAGTGTAGTAATTACTGTTGTTATAATTGATATCAGTTGCTCAAAGGTATATCTGTAATTATATCAGTTCTTTAGACTATTTCTTTGAAGTACTCATTCACTGAGGGAGTAGGCTCACTCCTCTACTCAAAATTTTTAGGGAAATCATGTGGTCTTGAAGATGGTCAAAGCATCAGAGTAGATCTACCACATGAGTTAAGTATGAGATTAGTTAAGTTCAGTCGGTCCCTGTCACACTAGGTCCTTGTATATATGTGAGAGAGTTATAAATGATGTTTTGTATCTTTGTTTCCTTGATAAGAGAGAATGTATTTGATTATCATGTCGATTGTACATGGAAGTGTGAGAAACAGAATGAATGTATGGATGTGTAACATTAATGTTGAGATCATATTAGAGTAATAAAAGTTTAATTCTCTTGTAAAGTTTGTTTATGTGATTGAATGCGAGAAAACAAAGAGTTTGAAAAAGAAAAAAAGTCGGGGAGTGAACTTTGTATTAAGTGTAATCCTCATAGTCATGCCCTAATCTCATGATTTGTGGTAATCGTGGGATGTGGGCGTGATACGTATTGTTTAAAATAAGTTTCAAGGACATGGTATGATCGAGCAAAATGTTTTTTTTTTTCAAATGATAATTTTTCAATTCGACAATCTAATCTATTTAATGGGATTACAAATATAAAATTCATATGTGTACTAATCTCTATCAATGATATTATTGTAGGGTGAAACAATGATACATCATGAAATGATTTTTATAATTTGAAAAATGAATTGAACTGACATTCTTCCTTGATTTTCAAATTTAACAAATATATGCTCAAATTTTATCTACCAAAAATATAGTAAAAATTCTCAAAAAGTTAAATATGAAAAAGTAGAAGCCATGGATGAGTCATAAGGATATATCTACTAAAATAAATAAAGATGGAGAATATATATACTAAGTTTATATAGAGGCATCATTGATACTTTGCTTTACATCACATCTTATAGACCTGATACAACCTTTGTTGGTAAAACGGTGTGCTATATTTCAAGCTAATCCAAAGAAATATCTTATTTCTATAGTTACAAGAATTATAAGATATCTCACTACAATAAAAAAACTTTAGTCTTTGCTATCTACAAGATAAGGATCAGGGGTTTATAGCATACATTGATGAGGAATATGTAGGATGTATAAATTGAGAAAAAGAAGTGCTTGTGGTGCATTCTTTCTAATTTGAAACTTACTCGTATCTAAGTTTAGAAGGAAAAAATGTTGTACTTCTATCAACAATCGAAGATCAATACACAAACGCTTGAATTTGTTGTGCTCAAATTAGTAATATTAATCTTTTATAATATTCTCTTATAGGCACAACCCCCACATATGTAAGTTCTGATAGGACAAGTGCAAAAAACTTATTCAAAAATCCTGGTGCTAGAGACATATAAGTCAAACATCATTTTCTTTATGGTCGATAAGAGAAAAATCAATTTGGATTAAAGAATGTGGATATTGAAAATCTATTGGTGTCTATATTAACAAAAGAATTACATCTATAATAGTTTAACTCTACTAGTGATAGAATTATAATTTCTCCCCAATCATCATTTGTTTGGGTTAGAAATATTTATATGTTTTTATCATTTATAAGATTGTATGTCTTTATCCTACAATTTTTGTCATAGTGATTCTTGTAAGTTGAATATTTTTTAGTGTCTACTTTCAAATAGTAGTATTTCTATTCCTTTTTTTTGATATTTTGCATACAAATTATAACTAGAGGAGGTTTTTTAAGTGATGGTGTTAAAGGCTATACCACAAACCTGGGGATGTATATAGTTTCCTTCACACCACAATCCTAGTTTACAAGGACTTTATACTATTATTGATTTTAATTGGCCAAATATCTAATTAAAATTCAAAACAATTTACCTTTTACATATTACAAGCTCAAATTAAATTTTGGAATTTCACTTGTTATAAGTATTTTGAGAGATTTTTTTAAATACCTATCTTTGGTAATTTTCTAAATAAATTTATAATTTTTTATTCTAATATAAATACATCTGTATATAATATACTTTATATTTCGAAAAATTATGAAAATATAAACGACTGTAAGTTTAGTAACTTTCCTGGTCAAATTTACAATTTGACTGGAAAGGTGTTGTCAAGCTTAGAGTCCGAATGAGGGAGTTTGAAGTAGGGAAAATCAATGGATATTTCAACTATAAAGATCATATATTTTTTGTCATCACGATGGTCTTTCAAACTCAATGCTTGACTGAGGCACTATTGAAAATCTATTAATTGGATAGTAATTTACTCATTTCTTCACACCATTAACTTTTATCTTTCCATTGTTTCCTTAAAATTATACCATTTATTATCTATTTCTCATTTGAGTTTTTGAGAGGCAAATACTATTTCTAGCCCTCCACTCCTTCCTTACTCCATTATTGAAAGAACAGATGCATTCAACTTCCTATTTCCTCGCCTAGGAGGAACTTCACTGAGAGAAGGATGCCCCTACCTATGAGGAGGTTTTTGGAGTCAAGTTCTTTGATGAAGATGCTACATAATGCTACACCGAGCTCTACATCCCCAACCACATTCCCCACCGTCTTATGGATATCTACTCCCTGGTTAATATTGAAATTCAAGCTATCTTCTCCTTTACAATGACAGAGAGCATGATTCAACCATCTAATCTCTTTTGTTCAGCTAAGGAATTATGAGAATTGCGCCCCAAACATCCGACAATAATACAAAAATATTCTCTCTCCATAACCACCCTTGTTTCTAGTGAACTTATCACTTATGGAGAAGATGACCTTATTTTTTTATTGGTATTGAATATGACTACCTCTATCAATATCTTGTCATATCTATTGGGAATCCCTTGAAGCCTTATTAACTTTACAATATAGCCAAATATCTAGCTCTACATTAGAAACTATATCTTGCTCAAAGGGAAATATATGCATGAAAATAGGGGAAAATTTATAAGCACATATCTTATTCCCTTAGAACATCTTATAAATCTCATAATTGCACACAACATACTTTCTATAAAAAAATGAGATTTTAGAATCCCATCAACAATCATCTATGCCATAGACAAAAAAACTTCACATTAACTCTGTTAAACTCATTCTTAGGAAAATGATGAAATTTCTAAGAAAATATTCATATGATAATTTAATTTTCTCTATCATCACTTATTGAAAAAACAAATATTTTTTTAATCTCAATAACAAACAAGACACTAATGCAGAAACAAAAGTCAATCTGTGATTGAAAATATGTGCTTAAATTTTAGGCATATAGGATATCTAGAAAATGATTTTGATGAGTGAGAAGAGGATATAGGGATACATGACAACCATACAAATGATTTTTAACTATATGCATGGTTTTGGCTATCAAATTGGTTAATACTTCATATATAACCATCAAGCCTTATGTAACCTCAACTTGCACATGGTTCAACTTCATCCCTCTATAAAGGATGTGTATTCTAGATATGCATGCCCTTGTAAAATTCAACCTTACAACCCATCTTACAACTATGCTCATCCTCCACCACATCATACTTCAAATGATCTTCAATTTCCCTCCTTTAAATCTAAGGTATTCCTACTAATTTCCACTTTGATAAAGGATCCACTTTCTTGAAAGGCAAATGCACATAATTATAATCGATTATTCAATCAATATGCACCATTACATATTATGAAAAAGAAAGATATAATGATGTAGATATGAGTATTGATATATTTTTTAGAAATTTTTGAGGGGGTATGCATTTTTATGCATGTATTTATTATGACATTTATTTATTTTGTGAGCATGTTGTCTCATTTGCTCATTTGATTATTAAAGAAAATATCATGTAACTAGCCTTGAGTTTATGTGTTGTTTTGCTTTGATTTACATAAAGGCATATTTTTTTGACCAAGTTGAGATACTAAACTGCATTTCACGATATTAGAATTTATTTTTTCTTAAAGGATTCTATTTCTTCATCTTGATGTTTATCCCCATAGGCTTTGCTGGTTGCTTTTACTAAGGAAGCTCACATCAAGGGGGAGATGGTTAGCATTCTTTTACTCAACCCACCCACTTATTAATCTTAATAAAATGTTTAGAGGAAACTAGGTGAAAATAAGTGATTATATTTGTAATTTTACACTTGAATTTTTGATTATACATCATTTCAATTTTACTTCTAAAAATTAATACATGGTTAATTCATATTCTTGATCAAGAGAAAAAGTTTTTCACAAAGTAAATATGCAAGTGCATCGTCTAGAGGATATGTAACTATATTGTCTAACTCTACTGTTGACATCACTTACAATTTTTTCATACAACCATGAAGATTGTACATTATATCATTCAAACACATGAGGTATGATCTCTATGCTTAAACTAAAAATTCAGTTGATCTTATATATCATTTTATTTATGAAATAATTTCCATCATAAAAGGGTGAAATTGTTGTCAGAAAGAGATTACTTAGATATTTTTTGATGAACTACATATTTCCTATTAATGTTGCGTTTAACTATTTTATAAAGTGTTTTCAAGATCACGTGAGTTGGAACAATAGAAACGGACTTGTCATATACAAGAAAAAGTATTTACATAAACTTTATTTCCAATCCTTATATCTTATAAAATATACATTATATATCATCTATATGGATTATGTTGATGAGCTTACTAGTTGCTATTCTATCTTAGTTAGATATATAGGAAGCCGTATAAATTAATGTCTTTGATCATTTGTTCATGAGTGTCTAAAGATAATATTTTTTTTGATGTAACTTTAGGACAGTTGAATATCCAGTTGAAATTTAGGTTTGATCAACAAATAGTAAATATGTACAAGATGATTTCTTTCATCATTATGTTGAATTGATACAATTCTCTATACACCTCAATCAAAGTATGATTAAATTAAAGTATGTCTTATTCGAACTATAGATCGATGTGTCTTGGTCAAGACATAATTGGCTCCATAACTTTGTTTTTAACTCAACCCAACATCTCTATTAACTAACGATGTTTTTCTTAGTCTATCCTTATTATATTCTCATATATGGAGATTGTATTTGATCACTTTTACATACACTGGAGCAATAAAACACAAAGCGAAAATAATTTAGTTCGATCTTATCTTAGTGATTCATATCATGCTTAGGTAGATGTTATCCCTTAGCCAAAAAATTCGAAGTCATTTAGAGAAGCTCATAAAAAAATCCTTTTTACTTAGATTGTATTTTCTTTTTCCAATCTTCTTTTTGTAAAGAAGTCTTATAGAGGTGATTTAAAGTGAGTGAGGTGGCCATCGATATAAAAGCAAGAAATGGTTATCTTTTGACCTAGAAAAAGGATAGAGGTGGTGGCCTTCCATTGTGGTCACGATAAAAAGAAGATGTTGATGTGGTTCCCCTTTGACCTGGTGAAGAAAACAAATGGTGTGGACCTTCCTTCAACCTCAAATGAAAGAAGGTGTTGAACTAGTTTCCCTTTGGTCCTACAAGGAAACAATGATGATATCCTATGGCCATGATCTAAAGGAGATAGAAATAATGATCTTTCTTTTCAATTGTTTGATATATAGCTTGTATTGTACCCTCTCAACTATCAATATATAGTATTTACCCATATATAGTGGTTAAAAAGGAAACTAAGCACGAATTAGGCAACCTTATGGTCTGTGAACCATATCGACTAACTATGTTCATATACTTCTTCTTCCACCTCTTTTTTCTATGAATTTTCGTTATAAAACAATTTCTATTAATGATTTATTATTGAGAAATTACAAATTATCATAAGTTTCTATTCATCTAGGGGTGACCATTTGATAACCTTTTCGAGTAACAATTAATTTGGTTCGATCAAAGGATTAATTTGTGGTTTTAGATTTGGTCATTAACCTAACCAGCTTAGAGTAGACTAATTAGGTTATGGTTATTTGATTAATTGTTAATTCACTCAGTAAATTTGGTTAACAATAAAAAATAATTTATAAATATTGTTTCAAAGTAGTCATGATTTTTTTGAAAAATAATCATATCATTGTAGTATTATATATATATATACATACATATATATATATATATATATATATATATATACACACACACACACACACACACACACACATAACACTATATGGTTCTTTAAAACTTGAATACTATATAAATGGGGAGGTTGATGGAAATATAAGTACATTTGTATGAGTATATGAAGAATAATTTTATATGAACAAATTGAGATTATTCGGTTAATTGAGCTAGTCAGATAGAAAACATTTTTAATAGACAAAAGTAATCATTTAACTAACTAGTCAAAACAAATTAATTATATTGACCGAGTTGACCAAAATGTCTAAACCAAATTAACTATTAAAATTTAATCATTCAATTAATCAGTTATTAATCAAATTTTACTCACCCAATATTAAGCACCCTCTAGACACTACTTTCATTCACTCATGTGGTGCTCCGTCCGTTTTAGGTTCTCTTCACCCATCTCCAGGTTTTGTAAGTGAGGAGTCACCATCTCCCAAGCAGCAGTAAAGTAGAGGGCAAGGCCTTTTATTTTCATCGAGTTATCTCGCATACTCGGGTCTGGATAGGGCATTTTATATGTCGATGTATCTACACTCTGCTTTTAACCTTACAAGTTGTATATTTAGCTTGTGTTGTAATTAATGGACACGGAAATCTTGTGTACATATAGGTTGTGACTCTAGTGACTTATAAGAAAATGAAGGAATATTAACTTGTTGGAATATGGATATGTGGGCCTTTTATATGATTTTTTATGTAGATATTATTGTTATCTGTGGTGGGGGTTGAGGTGGGGAGCAATCATTTTTTCTCATGCACCTATGTAATTTAACCTGTGGTGAAGGGTCCAAGAATAGAAAGGTTGTATAATGTAAGAGCATATAGGGTTGTGTTTGAATATTGTCGCACAGATATTTGTTTGTTTTGCACCAAATATTTATTAAAAACACATACCACGTACGAGACCGTTCCTCCTGCCATGTGATGTTATATTCTGAAATTGTACATGATGAGTTCTTGTCTTCTTGATATGAATTTACCTTAAAAAAGTTCAAACATGATCATGGATCGAGAAGCGACTCCAACTTTGTCTTCTAAAAGTGCAAGTGAGGAATACATAAAAAGCATTATCAGTATCTTGAACGCATAGTTGACAACAGTGCTCATTATAGCAATATAAGTAGTCCCTCATCGCAAGTATACGCCGTGATGTCTGCTAATATTGACGTTTTGACTATAGCTAATGTACAAACGAATGCCTTCGTGGATAGTAGGTCTCAAATCAAACGTTGGCTTACGACAATGATAATCTCTCATGCCACTTGTGAGCCAACTGTTAGATACCTTATGCAGAATTCCATGTCAGACATTTTAGTTGATGAACTTTGCAAAGGTTACTTTGGCTTTTATTTGCTGTTCTTAAACTTACATCTTCTAGCTGATAGGTACCTTATAATAATGTATGGATCTGCCCGTCATCTTGAATGTCATCATTTTCACCGGTCATGTGTACTCGCTTTTTCTTCAAATGCTTAGGCTTACTAAATAATTGACTTTAGTAATGATCATCTTCCCTGTGATTATCATTCTATCGTATCAGCAATTCCATCCGCACGTAAACAGAAAAAGTGAATTGCACACGTGGCTAACTTACAGTAACCAGCTTAGTGTCCGTTATGTTGAGATAATAAATTTATCCTATTTAAATGATAATTTATATTATCTTATAATATTAAAAAGTCCAAACTGTCATCAAATTTGTAGACGAAGATATTACTTCGTATTATCCTCTCTTCTCGTGTTAGTATATCATTATCAATTTTGATTGTATCTTATAGTCCTGTCTTATCTTTTGATTTAGTTTGTTTAGTCTTATGTGTTTATAAATAAACAAGTGCTAAAAAAGAGACTCAAATAATGTGCCAGAAAGATAGTCAAAGAGGAGACTTAATGAGAGTAAGTTATATAATTCTATGTGTAGGGTGTGTGATATGAGAGAGACGACAATTTATTGCAATGTTGTTGTTGATTCTCAATAGAAGTTGCAGTCTTTTTTGTCAACTTTCATATGTAATTGGATTTTTTGCCATTTTTTCTATCATCTAGATTTTTATTCTTTCTTTACATGCTTGGGTTGCATCTCACACAAAGAATTTCTTGTGCTTGGAGTTTCCACTAGTTTTTTCAAGTGGTATCAGAACTAGATTGCTATCAGAGGATCGATGATCATCAATGGCATGTAAAGCATGATGACATCAATCAGTATCGTGGGGAGTCATCACATTAAAAATTTTGAGTGAAAAACTAACATTATTGTGTGGCAAAGAACTATGAAATATGTTTAATATGACAAGGCTAATTGAAGTGCTTGAATGAGGGAAATTGGAAATGACGTCAGAGGAAGTTGAAGGATGATGGTGAGCAAGGCGGTCAATGTTGTAGCAGTATAAGGATTATGTTATCATTGAAGACTCCCTGAATTTTTTTTGAGCATTTTTAGAAGAAATATATAGAATAAAGTCAATGGGAACATATGGGTTCTAGAATGGTAATTGTACAAATTGTGCATGAAAAAGGCACAAGATTCGTCGACCATCACAATGTTTCAACAAGGTTGTCATACAACTGGTTAGCATGGAGGAGACCAGTGAGAGCGACAAGTCTAAATTGTAGTTTTATCTCTATTACCGCTATGGATGAAATTAATGATGAATATTGTCCTTAGAAAAATTATACTCAATTTGAATGAGGTAGTTAAATATCCATTGGAGGCAGAGTGTTAAAAAGAAGCCATACGAATTGGTATGCTTAAGTGGCCATGCTTAAGTAGGATCATGCGAAGATAAATCAAAAGGAAAATGACAAAACATGCATGCTATATATGTGATGAGAAGAGTAAAGCGTTAAAAGATGGATGATTTAAATAGTGGTGTCTGCTTGTAAGCGGAATAGTATTATGATTCACTTGTGTTATGGAATTGGGTACTTATAATGGTTATATATTGATCTAGGTTCTCATTTCATTATATGTCTCGAGATAGAATACTTGATGAAGGTTCTCTATGTTGAGTGCATGAAACTATTTGCAAGAAAGATCATAGACTCTACCAAACTATCAAAATCATGATATTTACATTTAATATGTGATGTAGCACATCAAACATTATTGGAGTAAGATACATTCTCAATGTCAAAAGAAATCTAATATTTGAGAGGGCACTTACCCACTCATTGTGAAATATCAAAGCAAAGTGGAGTCTTACAAAATCACTCACAAAAGAAAAGTAATCATGAAAGATACCATGCCCAGTGAAGCATTCAATTGATTAAATATTTTAAAACCAAAATAAGAGTAGTTGATGGAAGTTCTAGAAATGTTGGAGGTGTAGATGAAGCAATGAATCTTGAGACAGATGCCATGAGTCTGAACAGTGTTATATGTAATCAACCTGAAGTGCAGTCATGTACAAATTTCAATAGTACATATCGAAGCTAGGGAACTTTGGAAAAAGACAACCATGAAAAGACCGACCATGCATACTATTAAGAGGGTGCATCCCAAAGAAGGTATACATTTATGATATAGAAGACCAAAGGCGTGAAGGATGTTGTTCTTAAAATTATTCGTGGAGATTGTATAATTTGTCAAACTATATGACTTGAGGAACTCTCACATAAACCTTTCAGACCGCCAAGCATGGAAACACACTATATATAGGTGTGCATTGGAAGGGTACTTCTTTGAATGGAAGAAACTTGTAAGGAATGAATCATATAAGAAGAACAATAATATATTTTATTGGAAAAATATATACTTCAGTGGATAAAGTTCAAGATGAAGATTGTTGGAATGATGTCTCTTTTGTTAGGAATTATAGTATCTTGTAAGAACAAAAGTCTAAATTGCTATCACACACAAAGACAAATATTGCTTATAGTTATCCTCTCTCCATGCCTTATTGAGTTTGGTTGGTCTTCTCATTATGGTTTTCGTTACTAAAGTTATACCCTCTCATCCTTTCTTATTAAGTCTTGAATTATTTTTTTATCAAGTTTTGTCTAGTTCTATAAAGGTTCTATAAATAAAAACTGAACATGTGTCACGTGTGCTAAAAAGGGACTAAAAAGTGTGCCAAAAAGATATCTGTATAAAAAAAACAAGGAGAGTGAGTTACTACATCCTATAGATAAGATGTTGATATTGCGAGATAGAACATTTTTCGAAATCTTTTGAGGTTTTTTCGTAGAGTTTGTTCTCTATCTTACCAAACATGTTCTCTTGCTAGATATTTTCTTGGTGATTTTTGACTCTTTTAACTAGATTGTTTTTTATGTATGATTAAATTATATCTCCTATAACAAATTTCTTAAACTAAAATATTAGAAATGTCACTTCATAATACAAATTAAGTGTACAAAACTTTAAAATTTTCTGAACCAAAATAATACATTCTACATGGTTTAATGTTTACAAGAGAAACTAAAAATTACCATGTCATGATAAATTGAAACGTCAATGGCTGATGTGTTGGGGATCGGGTAGCTGGAAAAGATTGGGGCCTCCATTATTTCAATTTTAATTCACATGAGATTTAACTTGTATAAAACTACATACAACCCGCTACCCCGTTTGCACATTCATCTTTTTTGGAAATCAAATAAAATCTCATTCATTCGCATATAAAACATACGCTCTTGTTAGACATGTCAAACGAGAGAGGTGAGTTGAATTTGAGTTGGGACATTGCGGATTTGGCTCTGGTGGGTGCGGGTAAAAAATATATAGTTTTAAATAGGTAAAAGAAAAGTACACCCAAACTCGAACTAGCAGGTTGCGGGTTGACCCGCTGGTGCCCATATAAATTGTGTCTAATCCATAATAAGTTACTAGTTACTTCCTTAATATAATTAAAATAGTTTTGTTTTTGATGTCAAATATAACAAACGAACCAACCAACTACTATTTGACGTGAAGTCATTCAATTAATTGTCGATATATGTTTATATGAAATTAAAAGAAAATTAGCAACCAATTATATTTTGATGTAAAATAGGAAAATCAATGTAATTTATATATATACATATCACTAATAGCAACATACAATTTTTTTATGAATGAAAGAACCCCCCCTCCCGGCGAAGCCGACATGGTAAACTCTCGAGGCATGAGAGGGTGTGGTCCGGTCACCCCCCTCCCGCGTCTAATCAGCGTGGATTGCCGCTCACAAAGTGTCTTTGGTGAGGTTCGAACTTCGGGTCCTTCATTGGGACTTACCGAGCTCTTACCATCCGGGTTACTATGGCCGGACACAACATACAATTTTGTCATTTAATATTAGATATTTCTAATATTACAAGTACTTGTTCTTGATTAATACAAATAAAAAATAAAAAAATACAATTGTTGTAGTTTAAGGTAAATGTTTAACTTGTATACAATAGGTGACATCTTGTATAAGTGTATTTATATATTATGTATATAAATATATTGGCTTTAATTAATTGAGTCACTCGCGGATCAACCGTGAAACCCATTATATAAACGTATGAGTATATATTTGGATAATTTTCAACAGGTATGAAATTACATCATCCAAATTCAACTTAAAAGAATCGACCAATAGGCACCCACATATTTTAACCTAATTTGACATGTCTAGCTCCTCTAATACCAAAACCTCTCTGAAATTATATATAATTTGTACTTCCATCAAAACTCTGGACCGACACGGTGTTGTCATGCTCACTTAGAGCACCCATAGTGTCGTTAGTGTCATCTCCGCTGTGCCTTTGCGGTCTCTCTATGCCCTACGGGTGTGCTTGAACCCCCGGTCTATGCTAGCAGCCGACACCTTCTATCGATAAATTTTCCCACCATATCCATGTTAAAATTTGGAGTTTTGCGTATAGATTGGATTGTCAAGTATAATATTATATTATAGATATTCCTATCGCTGTGTATAATGTATGGCCAAGTATAATTTGTTATTGTTGTAGTATAAATAATTTGATATGATCGTGTATAGAAATTACTATTGCCAAGTATAAAGATTGATATTGCCAAGTAGCTTGTACATACAATTTTGTACTTTTTTGTATACAAATTGATATTTAAGAGTATAATGTGACAAAGAAGATGAGGGAAGTTTTTTCTTCTATTTTTGCAGCTATTTGGCGTTGTTCTAAATAATTTCTGATACTGTTTGCGTGCTATTTCATTCCTCATGTTTACACATGATTCAACAATATGATATATGTCATCATCTCTTCTCTAATTACTACTTCCCTCGTCGAGAAACTTTCTCCTCTATTTTTTCTACTTTCCTTTTTATTTTCAAAACTAATAAGTTAAACAATTTTAAGTACATCGACAAACATTTTGATTTCATCTGCAGCAGCATCGATTTTGCATTAATGACAGAGAAATACGTGCTTTCCTAGTGCTCAACAGGGTAAACGCCTTTGCATTGGAATCACAATCCAGATTGAGTTCGTATACAAACAAAAGAAGGATGTCTATCCGGCATGTTAAAAAATACTGGTTTGCCGTAAGCTGTAGACAATGATATTAATTAGATATTAGATATTGCAAGCAGTTAACCAAGAAAACGCAGCAGTAATATTAACTGTAAATCAGATTTGGAAAAAATAACGAATGCGTTTAGAAATCAAACACTTGAGCTTGAAGATGAAGGCGTGTGAAACATTGTCTTCAAGACATATTCCGCCGCTCCTAGCACGAGCGTCTCCGGCAGTCTATCTCCATGATTCAACCACCCCAACTCTGATACATCCGCTCGGTGCAAGCGAGAGTGCTGTGTTGAATTCGTTCCTTAGCCCTTGGTCGCAAACAACAAAACGGACGTCGCGAAGTAGTAGTGTAAGACAACAACAAGGTGTGGTGGTGTTCGGGAGAATAGGCTTGTTGTGGTGGAGTAACGGAACAAACGAGCAGGAAGGTAACCGCAATACAACAGGAAGGGAACGAGTGTACAACAGTGAAGGAACCAGCGTACAACAATAAAGTAACATCGATACAACAATAAAGTAACATTGATATCTCTCAAATGAGAGCGGACGCCTCCTTATATGGAGAGTGTCTCAGCCGCCGCGGTAACTGCCCGCACCCGTTGGTCTCTCCAACGCGCGTCATTAACATCACTTTAATAGTCGGCTTAATGGGTAGTCAAGAGAGGTTTATTGCTGTGTCTTAAACGCTGTCAATCGAACTCCAAACGACGCAACACAGAAAACAAAGCGTCGTTTCGGGACAAACAAAATAAAATAGAATATTTCATAAAAAGATAAATCCACGCACGCACCAAACCGAACTGAACCGAACCGAACCAAACCGAGTCGGGCCGGGCCAGGCCGGGTCGGGTGGGGCGGGCAGGCGAGCGAATGAACGAACGAAAGAACGCGCGCACGTGTGTGTGTGTTTTATTTTATTCCGACAAATACACAAGCCTAGCCAATCAGCCTTAAATTCCCATGCCCTTGAGAGGTCCTTACCTCTTGGGGACCACAAGCTCATATAAGGAGCTTGTGGTTTCTGCTGCAGGCAATATGGGATAAAAGACTTGGCTGGAAAATGAAATTCTAGAACATGAATACAACATTCCCCCACATGTTCCATAATTCTTTTTAGAAATTCAATAAATAATAAAATTTAAAATTTGCGACATTACTATGTTTTTCAACATTGGTAGCTTATGGCTTTGAACCATTGCCTAGAATGACTCACTTCAATCCGGAGAGACGTGGTGAACTACGTCTTGAACTAGACCCCCTGATTCAGACCTTAGTAAATCAAACAACCATAGTGCGAGCACTAGAACGAGTTCGTATCGGTGTTGCGCATAAACGACCTTCGCAAGATCTTGTTTCTTGAGCGCTCTAGTGAGTATGCCCAACTCACATAAACCCCGACTCTCGGGGTACACTCAAATAGTAGGGATCTCCAAGGGTATCCTGTCCAGTACATACCCTACCAATAAATGGCCTTGAACCCATTCAGAGCAAAGCTCTTCCTATACTCAGACAGAGTCGAAGCACAAACGCCATAGGGAGGGTCATGGAGTAAAACTCCTGAGTGTGCTTCCGCATAACACGACAACTTAGTTGTCCCTTTGAACAATTCCCCATGGGATCTCCAGTTTTGGAAAGGTAGGGTTACCACTGTAATGTTTATTGTATGGGTAGAAGACCCATCCCCCTCGACGAATTGAGTACTAACTTTCTAGCTAGACCCTTAGTAAGTGGATCAACAATGTTACTTGCACATTTCACATACTCTATAGATATGACCCCTCAGGTGATGTGATCTCTCACGTCTTCGTCCCTTAATCTCATAAAGTGCTTACCCGGGTTGCCTTTAGATTGCTTAGCTTTGTCAATGGCTGCTTTATTATCACATAATATGCAAACATGGGGAAATGGTTTATAAACAATAGGCATATCAATAAGTAAATTTCTAAGCCATTCAGCCCGACAACAAGCTAAATCTAAAGCAATAAACTCAGCTTCCATAGTGGATCTAGCTCTCACAGTTTGCTTGGATGATTTCTAAGAAACTGCACCTCCTCCAAGGCAAAATACATACCCACTGGTAGATTTGGTTTCATATGAATCTGCAATCCAGTTAGCATCGGTATGTCCTAATATAGGTGGAAAACCAATATAATGAAGTCTATACATAGTTGTACCTTTAAGGTACTTAAACACTCTTACCAAAGCTTTCTAGTGGTCCTCATTAGGACAACTAGTGTACTTTCTCAACCTACTTATAGCATAAGAAATATCGGGCCTAGTGAAATTAGCAAGGTACATTAAACTTCCTATAATTTGAGCATATTTATGTTTATCCACATGAGTACCGTTATGTACAACAAGATGTAAACTAGCATCATAAGGTGTATAAATAGGAGTACAATCAAACATATCAAATCTATGTAAGATTTTATCAACATAATGACTTTGATTAAGTACATAACCAAAAGTAGATCTACTCAACTTAATGCCAAGTATTACATCAGCAAGTCCGAAATCTTTCATATCAAAATTGCTAGCAAGAAAAGATTTAGTTTTAGAAATAATTTTAGAATTAGATCCATACAACAATATATCATCTACATGTAAAAATATAATTATGCAGGAAACATTAAAATTTTTAGAATAAATACAACGATCAGATTCATTCGCAATAAATCCGGCAGATAAAACAATTTTATCAAACTTATCATTCCATTGTTTATGTGCTTGTTTCAGTCCATACAAGGACTTGACAAGTTTACAAACTTTGTGTTCTTTTCCAGGTGCTACAAAGCCTTCAGGCTGATCCATGTATATCTCTTCTTCAAGATCTCCATTCAAGAAGGCTGTCTTGACATCCATTTGATAGATTTCAAGCTTATGGATTGCAGCTAAAGAAACTAGGACACGAATGGAAGAGATTTAAGTTACGGGTGCATATGTATCAAAGTAATAAAATCCTTCCTTTTGACTAAAGCCTTTGGCTACTAGTATGGCCTTAAACTTATCAGTGGAACCATCAGCCCTCATCTTCTTTCTAAACACCCATTTACATCCAATAGTCTTGCAGCCTGGAGGGAGCTCAGTAAGAATCCAAGTATGATTGCTCATAATTGATTCTATTTCATTTTTAATGGCTTCCTTCCAAAAACTAGAGTCTATGGATTTCATGACATCCTCATAGGTACGCGGGTCTTCTTCTACTATGAAGGTGTAGAAGTCGGGACCATAATTCTTATCAATTTTAGTCCTTTTATCCCTACCTAGATCACTCGGAGGTTCATCTACTGGGAGTTCATGCTCTACTTCATAAGAAGGTAGAACTACAAGAGGTTTAGCAGGAGAAGAGGAAGAAGGATCTTCACTAACTTGTCTAGGAACCTTTTCCTTAAGAGGAAAGATGGTTTCATAATAGACATCATCTACATGTCTAATCTCAAGTATAGAGTTAACTCTAATGTCTGAGATTTCAAATTTTATTACTAGGAAACTATTGGCATTACTGTTTTCAACATATCCTATAAAGCCAGTATCAACAATTTTCGATCCTAGTTTTCTCTTCTTATGTTGGCATGTATGCCCTGAGAGCCAATCATGGGATGATTGGTGGGATACATTAAGATTGATTTGATAAACATCAAAGGCAAGCTTCCAATTCTTTCTAGTTCAGTCATGTGAGATAGTGATAGAACAAATTGAATGTCTAGAGAATGACAGTACTCAATGACGTATGCTTTCAGGTTGAGGACCTAGACGATGAGATCATACAGATGCTAAGAGTTTGTACATTCTTGTTATGTCCCTAGTCGGATGTCATTGTGGAAGGTAGATAGACAACAATGACACACAAGACTAGATTGTGGTGTTGGTTGATGACAAAATCTCATTAGTCATGATATGGTGATATCAAACCAAACACATAGGTACTTGTTAGAGAACAAGTGTACCGAACAGACCCACCGTGAGTTTGACACATGGAACCATGACATGGTAGTCATAGTCGGTACTCACAATGATGGTGGTGAATGTGATTCTTTGACCTGAAATAACTACACTCAACACATGTCGTTGGGTACACTTTGACATCATCAAACGCAGTCCTGAAACATGGGTTGTTATAAAGGTGATGATTGGGTGGCTTTGACACATGGGGCTTTTGAGGGATGAGTGATAGATATGGGATTTGTCCCTCCTAAGGGAGCTTGATATCCATGGCCACTTGATGAGTAGGATTGAGAAAGGCGTGCATGCATGTGTGAATCAATATGTGATATTGATGTCATAACATATCTCTTCCAATCTACTCTGAGACCAAGATAGTGAATGAACGTTGACAGGATGACTGTTCCATGCCTCGAGTTCATTTAGGATATCAGTGACAAAGGAATTATACATTCACTGTAACACCATTCACAGATTGTAGGATTGAAAGTTGTTCTCCAACTTTCTATTTCACTTGGGTAGCACTGATGTGTGACTAGGCACCGCTCTTTGCTTGTGAAGTCATAAGTGTTATGGACTTTCACTGCCAATGTGAAAAGGACCTGCAGGGTCACACACATAGGATTTAACCTGGAAGAGGAGTTTTGTCCACAAACAATGTTTAGATTGATTGCTAAAGGATTTTAGTAGTTCAATTAAACACTCAATTAATTGATAGCTCAAAATCATAGTGTTTAAGGTGTTGGACAGATTGATTAGAGTATCAGATTGATTGAAACTGCAATTGACTGTTTCTGCACAATCTGCACTCCCAAATGATCGACTCATGTGATGAACCGATCGACTGAGCTTGGTGAACTGATCGACTCAGATGGTGAGTCGATCGACTCATGGACAGGGTGAAACGATTGCTTCAAGTGTTGAAACGATCGACTCAACAGTCCAACCGAGCAAGTTGGGAAATTAGGATTGGTGAGAAATTTCTTTTTTGTTTTACTTGTCCAATATGATTGGAATAAGGATTGGTATTTGATATCAATTAGAAACAAAAGAAGAAAAAGTCAATCGGGAACTGATCAGGACCACGAACCGATCGGTTCACATGTGAACCGACCGTTTCATGGGTCCCAACCGATCGATTGAGGTGTCAACCGACTGGCTCAGGTCCCCAACCGACCGTTTCAGAGATGAAACGATCGGTTCATGTCACGCAGTTGGTTGTTTTTGTGGAAATTCTCGAACCCTTCTACTCCTGCTTTAGTCCCGCATTGCCCGGGATAGAGAACCCTATCCCATGACCCTCCTATATATATAGGGGTATTGGGGGCTTCTCAGATAACAACTCAGTGCAACCAGTTGCTCTGTAAAGTTGTCATTCTCCATGGTTTTGGTAACCGAGAGAGCCCGAGCAAGTGCTACCCGATAAGGGAGGCATAACAAGGGAAAGACAACTGCAGAAAGTGACTGGTGGCAGGAGAGTGTGTCGGCGACTAGTACGCTGACAGGAGGGTGCGACTCCTTCTAATTCCTTGTGGGACAAGGAGATTGGAGTTCCAGGTGGTCCGTGTGGACTACTTCAGAGGCGGGAGATTTGTGCCGCTCGGAGGACAGCTGTCAATCCCGACAGTCCCGGTGAGACCAGGAGTCGTTAGTCCCGGTGCGACCAGGAGCTGCACAGACACCGTCCAAGACCGGAGGTGAAGACCGCGCAAGGCGCGAGGTATTGTCGTCGAGCAAGCCTCGGGACAAGGTATGATTCCACTAACCATCCTTTCGTATTGTATAGACGTTGACGCGTTTCCTTGTTCTGGGTTTGGGGAGGAGAAAATTTTTCTTCCGCTGCCTTTTCTGCCTCTCCTAAAACCCAACAGTGGTATCAGAGCCACGTCAAATGCTCTATACTTTAGGATTATCGATATGATCGATTTTGGTTTGTCGCCTTTATTTATTGCATACGATGCGAATAAAATTGGCTTTATGCATGTCCAATCCTAAATCCACAAATCCCAATATACATATATGATATGTAATATTAATGCACTCGATACGCGTTGCCCTTAAACGAGTTTTGTGGTGGATGTATAGCGTGGTTATGGCCAATAAACCCTATCTGTGTATGGTTGTATGTGGATGCTTTCATCTCGGTCTACACACCGATCTTCCTTCTCCTATTCCTGATGTAACTCGAAATAATTCGAGATTTCTTTCCTACCTTTGCTCCCCTCGAATGTAACTCGAGGTTTCTCTTTTTACAATGTAAAATAGGATAGAATTTTATTTCCAGTTATGTCGAAGAACGGCAGACATCCTGACGATAGCTGAGACGACCGGTTCAAGGAGTGAACTGATCGGTTGGCGTTTGAGATGATCGGTTCAAGGAGTGAGCCGATCGGTTGATGACCGGTTTGAGGAGCGATACGAGCGGGTGGCGGCCATGAAGAGATGCACGACGACCAGGCAAATCGATCGGTTGGAGGAGCCAACCGATCGGCTGGTGGCACCCAGCCGACCAGTCTGATGGTGAGCCGATCATTCATATGATGAGTTGATCAAACCCAGAATGGCAAAGCACAGAGTTCATCTTGTACAGGTTGCATGTGATGTAGACCTAGATGACCGTGATTCCTCTTGGCTCGAGGAATCAAATTAGGATGGACATAATCATCGCTTTTATCGTTTCACACGTTTTCTATGGGATATAGTATGTATATGATACATACTATATATTGTGGTGATTGGATATGTATATGTATATAAAACCAAATCCCTCATTAAATATTAAGTTTTAGATGCCTTCCAAATACGACACACATGAAAAGCTTGATCTACCAAGTGTGGGCATGACCTAGCGTGGTGCACCGTCTATCTCGTAGAAGCGTGAAGGATGGATATGTGGGTCTGCCCTAGCAGGGTGCATATTCATCGTGTTTGCTTTGGGCCAGACTTAACAAAGTGATCTAGATGGGATCTAGTACCTTGAGGCATGGAGGTGATCATGGCAAGGAGTTGCATATGACATCTTATCAAGAGTTGCATATGATGCAATTGTCAAGAGTTGCCTACCTGAGAGATCTAAGTTGTGGGTGACAGCCCTAGATGGTTCATGACTTAGAGGATTTCATGATCTTGCCCACTAGAAGGTTGTACGCTATAATCTTCTGAATTGATGGTGAGGGCTATCAATTTGAACTAAAATAGTGGGAGTGATAATTAATTAAAGGCCTAAATATATCGTCAACTTTTCAAATCAATCAAATAAGTCAAAAATGAGTTTTGGACTAAAATTGCATATTTTCCTTTTGTAGTACAAATGGCAACAAACAACAATCACTTTTCTTTGCAATCGGTCCTTGAAAAGGACAACCTGAATGGGACAAACTTCCACGATTGGTATAGGACATTGAGAATTGTTCTCACTCAAGAGTGAAAGCTCTATGTCCTAGATACTCCAATTCCAGATGAACCTACTCCCAATGAACTAAAGGCAGAAAGGGATGCTTACAAGAAGCATTCTGATGATGCCATTGATGCAAAGTGCTTAATGTTGTGCTCTATGAACCACGAGTTGTAGAGACAACATGAGAACATGGGTGTCATTGAGATGATTCAGCATCTCAGGAACATGTATGAAGATCAAGCAAGATAAGAGAGATATGATGTCTCAAGGGCACTGTTCAAGTGCGTCATGACAGAAGGAGATCCAGTTGGTACTCACACACTCAAGATGATTGGGTATGTGGAGAACTTGACAAGATTGGGATTTCCACTGAGCCAAGAGTTGGCTACTGATGTGATACTGCAATCGTTGCTAGAATCTTACAGTCAGTTTGTGATGAACTACAACATGAACAACTTTGATAGGCCACAGTCAGAGTTGTTGGGCATGTTGAGGACAGCCGAGACATAGATGAAGAAGGACAAGCCTAAGTCTGTGATGGTGATCACGAGCAAGAAAGGCAAGTCCAAGCGCAAGGGCAAGGGCAAAGCTAAGAAAGGTTCTGATGCTAGCCAGGAGCCCAAGTCGTCTTCAACTCTCAAGGCCAAGGGAGGCGTGACCAAGAAAGGAAATTGCCACCATTGTCAAAATCCAGGACATTGGAAAAGGAATTTTCCTCTCTATCTGGAAGAACAAAAGAAGAAGGAGGTGACAGACGTCTCTACTTAAAGGTGTCATGAAAATAAACTTGTAACACTTTTTGAGGTATATGATACCAAGATGTAAAGTGTAAAGCACTCAATAAATGGGGCAAGTGTTGCCGCCATAGATAGGAGTACTTTAGTTTATTTTTCAGCCTTAAAGGCATGTAATACAGTTATGAACTGCTATTTCATATTTGCCAATAGATAGAAACACTTTATTTTTGCATATTGTATGACAATGATGGCAATCAATAAAGAGATGTTTAAATTTATAAAGATATGATCTTTGTGGCAATGCCTTATTTATCTTGTGGTATTTGATATGCATAAGATAAAATGATACCTAAAGTTATTGATAACTCAAACAATCAAATTAGCATCAATCATGAGAAATTCATTTCTAGTTTCCATATGATGAATAAATCTAGACTCTTTTGGTTGGATAACCAGTAAGAGACATAAATCTCTTGGACATGATTAATCAATCTTCACTAATGGTAGTGGGAGAATGATTATCCTAATAGGTATAATACATGTGATGTATTTACATACCTACTGGAGCGAATGCTAATAGTTCATACGGTGTTTAGAGAAATACCAATATGAATATCTTGAAGTGTTCAAGATTATCATAGATGAAGTACAAATTTGGTAAAGTGTTAATTCTTGATGAGATCAATGAATGAAATACTTAGAGCAAATGTTTGAGAACCTTATGAGTGATTATGATAGTGTATCATAGTGAGCTCGTGATTAAGGCATGGTGATGTCTAAATCAGGAAGGAGTCATACTCTAAGGAGTTAGAGAATGATTATCAAATAACTGAGTTCTTCTTAAATAAAGAATACCTCACACCAATAAAGGACATTAAGAATCACAAGGAGTTGTGAGTTCTTATATCCTTGACAGATACACCTTAATTATCTATGTGATGAGTTGTTCATGTGATGAGTCAACTATCCAGATGAATATGAGGAACCGGATTTTGAGTTATGGTATGTGACCATTACATCCTAAATG
The DNA here is from genome assembly GCA_963693085.1 of Alisma plantago-aquatica. Classification (NCBI taxonomy): domain Eukaryota; kingdom Viridiplantae; phylum Streptophyta; class Magnoliopsida; order Alismatales; family Alismataceae; genus Alisma; species Alisma plantago-aquatica. The sequence goes on along the minus strand of OY856412.1, from coordinate 1,280,540,166 downwards.
ACTTCCATGTGAACCATAAGGTATGACCTTGATGGTAGCACCCATTGGATGGAAATCCATAAGTGCAAATAAGTCTTAAGTGTTAAGACACATGGATGACATTATGAGAAGGATGATGCTTGTTGATTGCAACTTAATGACTAAGAGTTTTGGCATACGAATACTAAAACCGCATTCCTATGAGGAATAAGACAAGGATGTGTACGTGACACAACCTATAAGGTTTATGAATCCACTAATGCAAATGAAGTCTATAAGTTACAATGGACTAATCAATGTGATTGATTGAGTACAAGCAACTCAGAATTGGATCTTTACTTTGATGATATAGTCAAAGGGTTTGATTGATATGTCAAAGATAAAGAAGGGATCTGTGATTTAGTGGGAGCGTATTCACATTCCACATGTTGATGTGAAATGGAAATGTTCTAGAATGGAAATCTAAAAGTGGAAATTATCTTTAAGGAAGATAGAGACATTTCCTATGTGATAGGAATAGAGATATATAGAGATAGTTCTCGAAAACCTCTTGACCCGGAAAAGGAAAGCATACATTGGAAATCTATACTGAAGGGTTCAGTGTGCACAGATTCAGTGGGAGAAAACTTGTCCATGTTACATGGAGTTAGCATCCCAAGGCCAAGTGTCCAATTCTTATGAAGAATGGGAACACTAAGAATAGATATGGATCTATCATGTATGTAATCATACCATTACCTTGCATGTATCGACATGGCACGAACAAAATGCATTCATCATCTTGTATGTGGGACATGCCAATATGATGTGCTCATCCTGATAACTCGTATGTGGGACATGACGAGTGGATGTATGTCTACTTCCAGTAAGGGTTACTGGAAACCATAAGAACTTGATAAGTATTTGAGAAGTACTAGTTCTGTGGTAATAAAGAAGAGTTCGATGTAAAGAGTTACATTGATGCGAACTTCCGAAAAGGACAGAAAATTAAAAGTGAAAGTTTGTTGATAATTGGAAACGTTCCAATAAAGCCATTTAAAAGGGAAATGCCGAGTATCCATGTATTAGAGAACAACAATGGATATTGTATGGATCTGGAAGTTCATGAGATGAACTTATAGATATTCCGGTCATTGATGACAAGTATGGAATCCTTGATCATGCAATGAGGCTAAATGTTAGCAAAGGAATACTGGATCGCATATTACGGCAACTCCATCTCATACATGTGATGTACAACGAAGAGATGTGAGACATGCAATTAATACTGACTTTGGCAAGGTGTTGCCATAACTCACTATGTTGGCACAAGAGCACAATGACATGTGGGACATGTTCAAAGATCACTATGAATATGATTCAAGGGTGATTGGCTCGCAGTGCAAGTGGGAGTCTGTTGGTATGTATGCCCTGAGAGCCAATCATGGGATGATTGGTGGGATACATTAAGATTGATTTGATAAACATCAAAGGCAAGCTTCCAATTCTTTCTGGTTCAGTCATGTGAGATAGTGATAGAACATATTGAATGTCTAGAGAATGACAGTACTCAATGACGTATGCTTTCAGGTTGAGGACCTGGACGATGAGATCAAACAGATGCTAAGAGTTTGTACATTCTTGTTATGTCCCTAGTCGGATGTCATTTTGGAAGGTAGATAGACAACAATGACACACAAGACTAGATTGTGGTGTTGGTTGATGACAGAATCTCATTATTCATGATATGGTGATATCAAACCAAACACAAAGGTACTTGTTAGAGAATAAGTGTACCGGACAGACCCACCGTGAGTTTGACACATGGAACCATGACATGGTAGTCACAGTCAGTACTCACAGTGATGGTGGTGAATGTGATTCTTTGACCTGAAATCACTACACTCAACACATGTCATTGGGTACACTTTGACATCATCAAACGCAGTCCTAAAACATGGGTTGTTATAAAGGTGATGATTGGGTGGCTTTGACACATGGGGATTTTGAGGGGTGAGTGATAGATATGGGATTTGTCCCTCCTGAGGGAGCTTGATATCCATGGCCACTTGATGAGTAGGATTGAGAAAGGCATGCATACATGTGTGAATCAATATGTGATATTGATGTCATAACATATCTCTTCCAATCTACTCTGAGATCAAGAAAGTGAATGAACGTTGACAGGATGACTGTTCCATGCCTCGAGTTCATTCGGGATATCAATGACAAAGGAATTATACATTCAATGTAACACCATTCACGGATGGTAGGATTGAAAGTTGTTCTCCAACTTTCTATTTCACTTGGGTAGCACTGATGTGTGACTAGGCACCGCTCTTTGCTTGTGAAGTCATAAGTGTTATGGACTTTCACTGCCAACGTGAAAAGGACCTACAGGGTCACACACATAGGATTTAACCTGAAAGAGGAGTTTTGTCCACAAACAATGTTTAGATTGATTGCTAAAGGAGTTTAGTAGTTCAATTAAACACTCAATTAATTGATAGCTCAAAATCATAGTGTTCAAGGTGTTGGACAGATTGATTAGAGTATCAGATTGATTGAAACTGCAATTGACTATTTCCGCACAATTTGCACTCCCAACCGATTAGCTCATGTGATGAACCGATCGGATGAGCTTGGTGAACCGATCAGCTCAGATGGTGAGTCGATCAGCTCATGGACAGGGTGAAATGATTGCTTCAAGTGTTGAAACGATCGGCTCAACAGTCCAACCGAGCAAGGTGGGAAAGTAGGATTGGTGAGAAATTTCTTTTTTGTTTTACTTGTCCAATACGATTGGAATAAGGATTGGTATTTGATATCAATTAGAAACAAAAGAAGAAAAAGTCAATCGGGAGATGACCAAGACCACGAACTGATCGGTTCACATGTGAACCGACCATTTCATGGGTCCCAACCGATCAGTTGAGGTGTCAACCGACCGGCTCAGGTCCCCAACTGACAGTTTCAGAGATGAAACGATCGGTTCAGGTCACACAGTTGGTTGTTTTTGTGGAAAATCTCGAACCCTTCTACTCCTGCTTTAGTCCCGCATTGCCCGGGATAGAGAACCCTGTCCTATGACCCTCCTATATATAGGGGTATTGGGGGCTTCTCAGATAACAACTCAGTGCAACCAGTTGCTATGTAAAGTTGTCGTTCTCTCTGGTTTTGGTAACCGAGAGAGCCCGGGCAAGTGCTACCCGATAAGGGAGCCACAACAAGGGAAAGACAACTGCAGAAAGCGAGTGGTGGCAGGAGAGTGTGTCGGCGACTAGTACACTGACAGGAGGGTGCTACTCCTTCCAATTCCTTGTGGGAGAAGGAGATTGGAGTTCCAGGTGGTCCGTGTGGACTACTTCTGAGGCGGGAGATTTGTGCCGCTCGGAGGACAGCTGTCAATCCCAACAGTCCCGGTGAGACCAGGAGTCGTTAGTCCCGGTGCGACCAGGAGCTGCACAGACACCGTCTAAGACCGGAGGTGAAGACCGCACAAGGCACGGGGTATTGTCGCCGAGCAAGCCTCGAGACAAGGTATGATTCCACAAACCATCCTTTCCTATTGTATAGACGTTGACGTGTTTCCTTGTTCTGGGTTTGGGGAGGAGAAAATTTTTCTTCCGCTGCCTTCTCTGCCTCCCCTAAAACCCAACATCTTATTCTCTAGATACTTAACCTTGGCCAAACACCCCACACTTTGAGGTATTTCAAATAGGGTTTCTTGTTAAGACAAAGTTCATAGGGTGTTTTGTCAAGGTGTTTAAAAAGAATGCAGTTAAGAAGGTAGTTGGCTGTATGAAGGGCTTCCCGCCACAGTTTGTGACAAGTGCAGACTCGGCTAGCATTGAGTTGACCATTTCAATCAATGTTCTATTCTTCCTCTCGACAACTCCATTAGATTGAGGATTATATGAGGCAGTGGTTTCATGAATAAGACCATGGTCCTCACAGAACTTATTAAGTTCATTAGAAGTGTACTCACCACCTCTATCAGACCTCACTCTCTTAATATTCTTCTCTAGTTGTTTCTCTACTTGGGTTTTATAGATTCTGAATTTTTCTAATTGTTCATCATTAGTTTTCAGCAAGAAAATAGAACAATACTTTGAAAAATCATCTATAAAGGTAACAAAGTATCTCATACCATCACGAGTAAGAACATGATTTAAATCACAAGCATCGATATGAATTAACTCAAGCAAAGATGTATTACGATCTACTACTGATTTAAATGACTTGTTCGGAAGCTTAGCTTGCACACAAACTTGGCATCTATCAGAAATATCAATTTGAGTCTTAAGAATCAGATCTAGGTGAATCATGCGTTTCATTATATTTTTATTCACATGACCAAGACATGCATGCCAAACATCACTAGTTTCAGAAACTAAAACAGTAGAAGATATATCATTACTTGAAGAAGCATTATATGAAACAAAAGATAGTTTAATCAAACCACTACAAGTGTATGCAAGACCAATATAAGAACCATTCTTAGAAATTACAACTCTATTGCCTTGACACAACAAGGTATAACCAGAATGCTGTAACACTACTTGACTAATCAAATTTCTACGGAAAGAAGGTACATGTTGGACATCATGTAATCTAAGGACATTCCCAGAAGTAAGCTTTAAGTCCACACATCCAAATCTAGCAACCGGGATGGTAGATGAATGATCTCCCCATTTGATCACTCTGCTGGATTCGGCCTGATAGGTAGAAAAGAGGGATTGGTCAAAGCAAATATGGCAGGTGGCACCGGAATCTATGTACCACTCTGAAGATAAGTCAACAAAAAGAATAGTAGGATTTTCTAACCTTTCTATAGAAGAAGAAGGGACCGCCCCCACAGTGATCATATTTGCTTCAGGATTTTTAGGAGCCTGGACATTCTTCTTTCTCTGGCCTTTGCGAAATCTGCACACATTCGCTAACTGGCCATGTTTATCACACACAAAGAAGATACATTTTTCTCCTTGATCACGATTATTATTACTCTGATTTTAGTGGTGCTTGTGGCCCTTAAAGGAAGGTTTAGATTTCTTATGGAGATGGGATTGGTTGGGTTTCTTCTTAGTCTTATCACCTATAACCATATTGACAGACTGGTTAGACTTCCTGTCTTATTCCCTATGTCTATCCTCGGTTTGTAGGGATTTAACTAAGGATGCCATGGACATGTTCCCTTGTCTATGTCTAAGGGTCCTGGTGAAGTCCTTCCATGAAGGAGGGAGCTTCTCTATGAGGACTGCTACTTGAATATTCTCATCAAGGTTATAACATTTAGCCATGGATTTAGAAACTAAATTTTGGTATTCTAGGACTTGAGCCGAGACAGGTTTATCTTTAACCATATTATATGTTAGCCATTCAACAAAGGCATAACGCTCAAGACCAGTGTCTTCTAGACCAAATTTAGAGTCTAAGGCCGTCCATAATTCAAGAGCAGTTGGAATCCTATGGTATATATCATACAGTTCATCGGATAAGGCTGATAGGATCCTACCATGACAAAGGTAATCGATTTCCTTAGAAACAGGAGTGGGGACAACCGGTTCAGGAATAACAAGTTCAGGTTGATCTTCTTCAAGAAGGAGGTTTTCAGGTTGTGGTGTACGCACCGCATGTGCAGACTAATTAGGTGGTAAGATGGCGGACACAAGTCCAAGGGATGTGAGCCAAAATCACATTTTCTGTTACCAACGATGGAAGTGCAAATTAGAAAAGCGTTCTGGACGAAGAGAGGCTACATCGTCAAGCGATAGCATAGTTTTTGAATCCATATTACTCAAACAGACAGTAAGATGTATATCTAATTAACAACTGTTTTAGGAACGAACCGGTCAGTCTATGCAATTGATTATACAATCTAAAACAGAGCAGTAAACAGATTAATCTGTCTTGAAAATGTTAGAAAATAGTGGTTTGCCATAAGCTGTAGACAGATGTTAATTAGATATTACAAGCAGTTAACCACCAAAACGCAACAATAATATTAACTATAAATCAGATTCGAAGAAAACGGCAAATGAGTTTAGAAATCAAACACCAGAGCTTGAAGATGAAGGCGTATGAAACAGTGTCTTCAAGACAGATTCCGCCGCTCCTAGCACGAGCGTCTCTGGCAGTCTATCTTTAAAATTCAGCCACCCCAACTATGGTACAGCCGCTTGGTGCAAGCGAGAGTGCTGTGTTGAACTCATACCTTAGCCCTTGGTCGCAAACAGCAAAACGGACGTCGTGAAGTAGTCGTCGGTGCAAGACAACAACAAGGCGTGATGGTGTTCGGGAGAATAGGCTTGTTGCGGTGGAGTAACGGAACAAACGAGTAGGAAGGTAACCACAATACAACAAGAAGGGAATGAGTGTACAACAGTGAAGGAACCAGCGTACAACAGTAAAGTAACAGCGATACAACAGTAAGGTAACCGCTGTATATGAGGAAAGAAACTGCTGAATGTCTCTCTATTTGTCTTTGTATCTCACTGTCGGTTTGTTGTCTGTAGATATCTCTCAAATGAGAGCGGATGCCTCTTTATATGGAGCGCGTCTCAGCCGCCGCGGTAACTGCCCGCACATGTTGGTCTCTCCAACATGCGTTATTAACATCGCTTTAATGGTCGGCTTAATGGGTAGTCAAGAGAGGTTTATTGCTGTGTCTTAAACGCTATCAACCGAACTCCAAACGACACAACACAGAAAACAAAACGTCGTTTCGGGACAAACAAAATAAAATAAAATATTTCATAAAAAGATAAATCCACGCACGCACCGAACTGAACCAGACGGGAACAAACGCGCGCGTGTGTGTGTTTTATTTTATTCTGACAAATACACAAGCCTTGCCAATCAACCTTAAATTCCCATGCCCTTGAGAGGTCGTGACCTCTTGGGGACCACAAAGTCATATAAATAACTCAGTGGTTTCTGTAGGCAATATGAGATAAAAGACTTGGCTGAAAAATGGAATTCTGGAACATGAATACAACACCGCAGACATTCCAATTAGAAACAAAGTAGAACTAAAACCAAACTCCACGTGTGTGTGTGTGTGTGTTTTATTTTATTCTGACAAATACACAAGTCTAACCAATCAGCTTTGGATTCCCATGCCCTTGAGAAGTCCTGACCTCTTGGGGACCACAAGTTCATATAATGAATTGTGTGGTTTCTGCCCTGTAGGCAATATGGGATAAAAGACCTGGCTGAAAAATAAAATTCTGGAACAGGAATACAACACCGCAGACAATCAAATTAGAAACAAAGTAGAACCAAAACCAAACTAACCGGTCCCAATATTCTCGTCTGCGTGAGCATTCCTGCTTCCAAACATGCGGCGTTGGGTTTGAAATGTCATAGTGGGGAAATAGCGTTCTTTCTTTCAGCCTGCCACTGTTTTGTCCACATCTTCCTCTCAGGTACTCTCTCCCTCCATACGTCAGTGGGTTCCGCATGCAGTCTTTTTGGATCATGAGTTTTGACTTTCTGCTACTCAATGGCCACGTGACATTGTAAAGTTAGTTAGATGCATAAGACAACACATCCGGTGTCTAAAAAACTAACACCCGTTTCGTATTGGAGGGGCTAGCAACTTAATTAGTCATTTAAACAAGTCCGTTGGAATTTGACCTGCTTAGTTTTCAATAATTTGCCTTAATCGATGCTGACATTCACGCCTCAATTATAGCAAATATAAAAACCAAACGCCTTTGTAGGTATTAGAGCTCTAATCAAACGTCGGCTTTTGATGCTGAAAAACTAGTCATGCCACATACACATGGACAGCAAACTGTTCTGCTCGTTCTAGTCGCCCTTTTCGATTGAAAAACTAGTCATGCCAAGACGACATCATTTTGACCTTGAGAGGTGTACTCGCAGTTTGTTTCAATTGCCTAAGGTAGCTTGCTAATTGGGTCTAGCGATGGACATTCTCCGCGGGGCTATAATTGAGAGTTTGTGCAATTCTATCGTCAGACGTGTAGAAAGAATAGACTGCACACATGCGTAACTTATACTAGTCAGCTGATAGCTTTGTCAATTACCTCAACTCAGATTTGTTTTTCATTCAAAGAATTTATTCAACATGCTGTAGTGTTTTTGGAACAACATTTTCTTTTTATAATTCGTAATCGTATTAACACATTCCAGTTAAAGCTATACAGTTTGTACCAATCAGCCAAATCATTGAATATGTAGCACCATAAGTGCCTTCGATCCTACGATGGATTGTGTGGAGTTGTAATAAGATAATCAAGATGCCACTTATGCATGGGCAGACATTCCGACAATAGACTTCAGAAATATAACTGGTACAAAATATACTCACTCTTTCTTCCAGTGTGAAAGTTCTTTGTCCAACGCCCGTTTCTTCATAGCTTTGTGTTTGATACTGTTGGCATCCCTAAAGGTGGCCCCTATGCCCTGATCATCCACACGGAGAGAACATATTATGTGTGTTATTAAGGTTGTGCTTATTACATGGTGAATGATGGTGATAGGGAATGACGGTGAAACAAAAATATTATTTATTTGCCATGGTCATAGGGAATCATGGTGAATCCGTGGTGAATTTTAGTCTATATTTGTCTCCATAAAAAGCATGGTGAATCATGATGAATCATGGTGAAAGAAGTTTCTTTCAAGACTCCTCTACTTAGACAAATGTATAAAAAATATTCTACTAAATATGATTCTAACTTGCGTAGGATGTTTTCGTAAAGAATTTTCCCCTTCCCATCCTTATAACCATGTAACAATCATTTTTCACCATTCCTATTCGTATCACCATACCCATATTACCAAACAACACATTTAACAATTTTCCCATCACTATCACCGTCTCCTTCCCCATCACCCACCCCATCTCCATCACCATCATTCTTTTTACCACGTACCAAACACATTTTAATAGCCACTATAATTTTGTTGTGTATCGTGATGTTTGTTATGGTGTTTTCTATTGTTTCTCTGTGTCAAAATAGTGGCAATTAGTGTTCTGGCTATGTCAATTTATTTTGGTTTCGCTTTATTAAGTATGTGTACCATACTTACATGACAGTCCGAGATAGTGTATGTGTTAGATAGGTAGTGACGTCATAATGTCACTGCTTGGGGGTATGTGAAAAAAAGATACAATGTGGATTCTGTTGTGTTTTCTGTCTTATTTTAATTAAAGGTAAAAAGTTTAGTCCCATACTCCATGTTTAGAGACTTCCCTCCTCCGTAAATATGAATCCTTATCCATAGAATATTTGAGGAGAAAAAGAGGACATGCACACGCATGGTGGGTCACCCAAGGGCGTTTGGGTCAGACCAGTCTCGAAAATCTTTCACCGGATGCGTCACGCATGCCGCGTCCCGCTCGCAGAGGGTGCAAATCTGGCCTCCCGGGGCCCCTTGTGTGACGCGACCGCTGCTCATTTTTGTCCTTTAGGCTACTAAATGAATTTTTTACATGTGCTGCATCTTTTCGAGACTGCAGTTGCGCCCTTATTTGTTGGGCAACCACAATCGCTCGTAACCTTCCGTTACCATTTGTTTCTATAAAATAGAGTTTGCGACAAGTCTCTCGCACAATGAAAAAATACTCGCACCTTCACAAGTTTTTCTTCTGTATTTATTCGGTACCTTTGATTGCTGAAAGAACGATCAGTCAGTGTTCGTTGAAGGCTTCAAATTGTGTGTGCACACATCGTCGCCTCAATCGCTGCTGGATCCTGGGAGAGTAGCCTCCATCAACGACTACTGTATTAACATTTACCATACCCGTCAAGTATCAGAAATACTCTTAAGGACAATACATCTTGCACGCCTCAACGCCGTCTGTCTAGTATAATCTTTCATATTTACTGCTTCATCATGATTTGTACTCTTTTTTCGAATAATAGATTCTTCATGTGTTTAACATAGTAAGCATTTGGAAGGACCTGGACTACCTCTCTTGCATATATTGAGGTGTGTCCGTACTTTGTCGTGATATATGGGCTAAACGAGATTATGGATCCTTCGTGAACATTTGATATCTCATATACATGTTAACGAGAAAAGATGTCCTCGATAATTGAAGTGTAAATATGCGTTTTTGGAGGTGTATGGTTTCCCCATCGGCTAACAATGTTTATTTCCAATTGATGTATTATCTCTTCCTTGGTTTTATGGGAAAACAATATGTAATCCTTCTTTTGACTCTATTTGAACTATTGGTTCTGATATGTTGTAGGGTCCGGTCTATTGTTCTATGTGTAATATGTCAATTCCTTGAGAATATTAATGTTGAGCGACTGATTGATAATTATTTTTCCATGGAGCCAATGGTCAAACCAAAATCTGATGTCGTTAGGGTAGTGTGGTGGGGTAATGATGATGTGTTGGATTGTATATTAGGTGTTGTTGATGTAGCTCCACGAGGAGGGGGTGTAGGTGGCATGTTGTCATTGTTTGTGTTTCTTGCAGTATTTAATAGTGACATGTCCTGAATGGTCGCCTATTGTCACTGCTGATGACAATGTCAAGATGTGTTGTATACCAGATACGAAGGAGGTTAGGGATGCTGCCTGGAACATTGGGCCCAACAAGAGCCCTAGACCTGATGGCTTCAACAGATTCTTTTATAGGGAAAATTGGAATCTCATCTACAATGACCTATTTAAGGTTGTTCAATAGTTTTTTGAAGGTGAGAACATGGCCAACCAAGTCAACCATATTTTTCTTGCTCTAATACCCATGAAAAGATATAGTTTCATCTCCAGCTGACTTCCGTCCGATCTCTTGTTGTTCTATGCTCTACTAGATCATAACCAAAGTCATCTCTCGAAGGTTAGCCACCATCCTGCCTAAACTTATTTCTCCTTATCAAGGTGCTTTTGTTCAAGGTAGGAGTATTGAGGATTGTTCCTTACTGGCTGCCGAGTTCACGCTTAAATACAATCTCAAGTCTAGCCCTCCAGCTGTCTGTGTGAAGCTAGATGTTACGAAGGCTTTTGACTCAGTTAGATGGTCTTATCTATGGGATTTCCTATCTGGCCTCAGATTTAGTGAGAGATGAGTTTCTCTAATCAAATAGTGTGTGGAAACCCCTTCGTTCTCTCTTCTTCTGAATGGCTCATCTATTGGTTTCTTTAAAAGTTCTAACGGTCTTCGGCAGGGTGATCCTTTATCACCTTTTCTATTTGCTATTGCTATGGAAGGTCTTAGTAGATGCATTGATGAAGCTCATGACAAGAAGCAACTCAGAATCTATCCTATAAATAGAACGAGAGTTCTAAGTCATCTCTTATTTGCTGATGACGTGCTTATCTTCACTGAAGGATGGGCTCACAGTCTTGCTCACCTTAAATACCTTCTCTAAAATTTGGAATTATTTCTGGCATGAAATGTAACCCTAACAAGACTCGCCTTTATCTCTCTACTTCATGTCGCAACAAAGAGGGTCTGTTCAATTGCATGGATATTCAAAGAGGAACCTGGCCTACCAAATACCTAGGATTCCCTATGGCCGGTGGGAGTTTGAGAAGATGACATTTTCATGAATGTCTTGATAAACTTTGTGATATGATCTAGAGATGGCCTAGTTCCAAGATTTCAATTCCAGATCGTCTCATGCTAATCAAATAATGTGCTATGGGGTTGATATTTTATTGGATGAGAATGGGGGAAATTATTAGCCCTGTCTTGAGAAGAATGGACTTGCTCATGTCTGACTTCATATAGGGAAGCTCTATGCATCTAGATAGCTAGTCGAAGATTGCATTTCCACCAGATGAAGGGGGTCTTTGCCTAAAAAAACTAGACAAACTTGCTGATTACTACACCTTGAAAAGAATAAAGAAGCTTCTCAATAGTTCATGCATCTGGAGTACTTGGATGACTAGACGTTATGGAGCTAATCTTCTCGCATCCACTGCCCGCCTGATGGAGCTGAGACTTACACTAAAAGATCACTCTTCCAATGGGAGTCCCAAAGATGCACCAAAAACCCTAGGGAGTTGATGTTCTCTCTAGGTTTACCTAGAACTGGTGCTTAGATAACAACTCCAACCCCATAAGAGTATGGAAGCCTTATCATAGTACAGATTTAGGATCGAACCCAAAAGACAACGGTTTTGTTGCAAGCAACAAGATAAAAAATGTATAGAACTTCACTTAGCTACTCACTAGTTGGCACTTATATCGAAAAGTTGGATTTTGATGGTTTTAAACTAAAACATGAAAAGTAAAGAAAGCAAGTAAATCTAAGAGTTAAACTATGATAAAGATCACTAGGATGTGATCGGTTTTTCACCGCCACTACACATCGATCAACACATGTAAAGCAAAACTTAACCTGCAAAAAGAGTTCGGTCAGTTAGTATCCTTGTAGACCTAGTCTCCTTTCAGATAACCTAGCTACGAGAAGTGCGGGAATGTTGCAACGCCAGCCATTCCCGATCAAATGGTCACATTACTTTACATCATTCCCCTCGCAAAGTGTGTTCCTCAACTTACCAAGGTTGCACTTCCATACGTCAACTGATTCCATTTCATAGTATGAAAGTGCAACAGATGATAGTGAGTTTACTCCACTTCTTGAGATACACTTCTAGATACCGAAACAGATACATGGTGGATACATGCATCAAGAACCAACATGCAAACGACTTTCGAATCTAATAGTACAAACGTAGACAATTCATACTAAAAGATAAAAGATAACACAAGTTGGAGATCAAGCAACAAGTATTCATTAATCGTTTGATGTTGATCTGACAAAGATAAGAACTCTACATTACAACCTAAGGATTACATTTTACATGATATGAAAGTATGGGTAGCGGGGCTACTCCCCGCACCCTAGTGAAGAAGACTACTCCCTCATGACTAAGACCAAGAAGGAGGCGAGAAGAGAGAGAGAGAGCATCATCCCTACAAGGATGGAAGAAGGTCAACCCCTTGGAGAGAGAGAGCAACGATCCACCAGTCTTCGTAGGTTGCACGATGAGGAGGTCTCCCCTTCCCACCTTCTTGACGAAGAAGGAGAAAGCAGCTTCAGGATGGAGTATGGACCTCAGACTGACAGCCCCAGGGCGGAGGATGGAAGTGGCAAGAGCTCTGGAACGATTGGGGCAGCCTTTGGACGTCTGAGAGCTCCCTTCCCTTGGAGGACCCTTGGAGGACCCTTGGGGTCTTATTTATAGGATTTGAGTGAAGTCCAAATGGTTTGGAGACCGTTTGGACCTCAAGACCGTTTGGGGCCTCAAGACCGTTTGGACTGTGAGACCGTTTGGCTTCAAACGGTCTTGAGACCGTATGAACTCCATGCGGTCTCGGGACCGTTTGGCTTCATGCGGTCTTGAGACCGTTTGAACTCCATGCGGTCTCGGGACCGGTTGGCTTCATGCGGTCTCGGGACCGTTTGAACTCCATGCGGTCTCGGGACCGGTTGGCTTCATGCGGTCTTGGGACCGTTTGACTCCATGCGGTCTCGGGACCGGTTGGCTTCATGCGGTCTTGAGACCGTTTGAACTCCATGCGGTTTCGGGACCGGTTGGCTTCATGCGGTCTTGAGACCGTTTGAACTCCATGCGGTCTCGGGACCGGTTGGCTTCATGCGGTCTTGAGACCGTTTGAACTCCATGCGGTCTCGGGACCGGTTGGCTTCATGCGGTCTTGAGACCGTTTGAACTCCATGCGGTCTCGAGACCGGTTGGCTTCATGCGGTCTTGAGACCGTTTGACTCCATGCGGTCTCGGGACCGGTTGGCTTCATGCGGTCTTGGGACCGTTTGACTCCATGCGGTCTCGGGACCAGTTGGCTTCATGCGGTCTTGAGACCGTTTGACTCCATGCGGTCTCGGGACCGGTTGGCTTCATGCGGTCTTGAGACCGTTTGAATCCATGCGGTCTCGGGACCGGTTGGCTTCATGCGGTCTTGGGACCGTTTGAATCCACTCGGTGTTGAGGCTGGGTTATTCTTTTATGATTTTTTGTGCTTTTTCTGCATATATAAAAGGAAAAAGTTAGTCCGATGGTGTATTTACAAAAAGGGGTAAAATTAGGATTATGTTATAGTTTAGACGTAAAAAGAGTATGGAAAACTAAAGAAAAAGGCTAATATAATCGACTAAAATAGGAGGTTATCACCGCCTTATGGGGGGTTCAATATGTTGCAAAAGAATGCTGCTGTTGTGGCCTTCTTATACTAATGTTGATGATCACATCTTATGGAATAGCTACCGCCAAGAGCTTTCCAATGATAAAGCTTTTGAGATTCTATGGCTATCTAAGCATTATCCAAGATGGAGCCTCATAACTTACAGAGCACTCAAGAGCATCCTTCCTACCTTTGAAAAGATCAGTATATGGTCTAGGCACACTTCTACTCCTTGTCTCCTTTGTCATATCGACATCGAATCAGTCAATCATATATTTGAACGATGTAAATACTGGAAATATGTATCGGGTCATGCTCAACTAAAGCTTAATATCAGATCTTCTTATTCCGTACACACTTGTCTATCCGTTGTTGGTAGTAGATCCAAACGCAATACCGTTATGGAACTTTGGGCGATCAGTGGTGTAGTACATCTTATTTGGGCTGAAAGAAACAAAAGACTTCATAATGGGGGATCATCAGATTATACTTCCATCTTCACACAACTTTCCTTGAAAATCAAGTAGCTCTATTCTAACTATAAGAAGAAACTATCAAATGTATCATCTCTTTTAGCTAGGAATTGGGAATCCTACTAGAACTGTGTTGGCTAAATGGACATCTATAAATCCCTTTGTTTTGATCATGACAAACATTTCATTCTTATTGATCTAACGAGCTACTTGAGTGTGCAGGATTAAGGTGGATGCCAAAGCAACTAGGGAAATCCATATGCTTACATGTTTATGTTTTCATGCAATGTAATCGCTTTGTAAAAACTTGTACAAATATATAATGTACAAGTACTTAGATTGCATGTAAATCAAGCGTTAGATCTTCCCTAGCTAAACATCACATTTAGATAAGTCATCCCCTTCAAATAGGATCACATATGCACACTCATACATATAGTTTAGTGCCTAAATTGAAACATTGAAACAGGATCAATCTCGGTCGACAAACTCCTCGACCGAGACACTCTCGGTCGACAATCTTCTCGACCGAGAAAGATCCAAAGTAGCCGTTAGACACAACTGACAAGGTAGTTGGCAGTTGGAGATAGACGTTGCAAATCACTTGTTCCAGAGAGCCTGTCGGTCGACAAAAGTTCGACCGAGTAGGTGTCTCGGTCGACCATTCCTCGACCGAGACGGTCTCTGACAGCAACTGCAGAATTAATTAATTAGCCGTTGTTAAAGCAACAACTTTGTACCTAATGGCTAGTTAAGCACTTAGAAACCCCTAGAAGTTGTCTAGAACGTCCTTAAGCATCCTTAGGCCATTCCTATAAATAGGACAAGCCATAGGACACTCAAACACACTTGCTACACTTGAGAATTATTTGAGCATACTTTGAGCAATCTGTTTGTGAGAAAATTGAGCTTTGTAAACATTGGCTACTTCCTTCCTTAGCTCATAATTCGTGTCCTATAGGCTAGTATCTCCTACCCACTGCAATCACAAGTCCACACACTTGGTTAGGAGATCTATACGCTTGATCTAGGCAAATCAAGCCTTGGGCTACAAAGGATAAGTTGTAATTTCCTTTTTCTTTCTTGTTCTCTATTACCGTTTGTACTCTCCTTGCTACTCCTAGGTTGGAGGCTGCTGATTGGAGAGGGTTGAGTTCTTCTTGGTGAAGAAGGTGACTTTGAGCTACTTCAGAAGGCTGGTGCAACGGGAGGTTACTTCTAGAGAGGAAGGCTACTTCAAGGGGGAGCTTGGAGTTACTTCAAGAAGGCTACCTAAAAGTTGGTGCACCTACTTCAAGTGAAGGCTGTTCAAAGGGTGTAAAGGAAAGTATTGTATTTTGTATAAATCCTTGGGAAGGTAATAAAATAAATACTTTCAAAATCCCGGTTGGGTAAGCAACCGGGTAGTGGACTGACAACTTTAGTAGTTGCTAAAGTTGGAACCACTCTAAACACCTGTCTCCTTCTTCTAATTTCAATTGTGGTTGTTTGAGTTCAATAAATTGTTAAAATTATTTAAAAACTCTATTCACCCCCCCTCTAGTGTTTTTCAATTGGTATCAGAGCAGGCTTCAAGGAACCCTAACAAGGTCTTGAAGAAATGGGGGATGGAGTGCTCAACAACCTTAACCTTGAAGGAACACTTGTTGCTAGGCCTCCAACGTTCGATGGAACAAACTACTAATATTGGAAGAGAAGGATGCAGTTCTACTTCCAAGGCATCAATTGGGATTTATGGAGAATGGTTTCAACCCCATATGAGCTCCCTCAAACTCAATTTGCAGAATGGGATGCAAATACGGTAAAGCTGGCCCAAATGAATGCAAAAGCTGTAAGAATTTTATATTGTTCTATTTCGGTAGGAGAATTTAATAGAATATCAAATTGTGACACAGCCTATGATATTTGGCATAGACTGTCCATAACCTATGAAGGTACAGTCCAAGTAAAAAATTCCAAAATTAGCATGTTTAAACAGAAATTTGAACACTTTCGTATGGATTCTAATGAATCAATTAGTGAAATGTTTGCAAAATTCTCTACTATTGTTAATGGTTTAAGTGCTCTAGGAAAACCTATCCCTGAAGAAGATCAGGTATCAAAGATCCTTCATTCACTTCCTCCAAAATATAAGCCAAAGGTGACAACCATTGAAGAAGCAAACGACCTCACTCGACTGAAAATGGAGCAACTTATTGGCAACTTAGAAGTTCATGAAGCAACCCTAGAAGAGGAAGAAAGAAGAGCACGTGAAATTCAGCAAGGAAAGAAGAAGGATGTGGCTCTAAAAGCTTCAAAGGCTGTCACACAAGAAAGTGAGGAGTCAAGTGAAGAAGAGGGAGAAGAAGCCTTGATAGTAAATGGTAAGAAATACAAAAGATTTAAATCTAACAAAATTTCCAGCTCTTCTTCTACCCCTCCTAGGTGCTTTGAATGTGGGAAGAAAGGGCATTTCAAAAATGAATGTCCTAAAGCAAAGAAAGGAAAGAAAAGCTCACACAAGAAGAAGGGAGAAAAAGCCTATAAAGTTGCATGGGACGAGTCAAGTGACAGTGAAAGCGGAGAAGAAACCGTGGATTGTCTAATGGCAAGAGAAGATGATGAAAACTCTCAAGAGGTAAGCCTACTTGATCTTTCTAAAGAAGAGTTAGTCACTAGTCTACAAGAAATTCATGATAAGTATGTTGATGTCAAGAAGAAACTAAAGAAGGTTATCAAATCAAATGATGAGCAAATTGCTAAATTAGATAATCTTTCTTCTGAAAAGAATAACATTGATCTTGAGAATGTGTCTTTAAAAACATCTTTAGATGATTGCACTAGAAAGCTACTCACTTTAGAAACAAATGTTGATCTTCTTTCTAAAGAAAAGACTGACTTGTTAGCTAAACTAAATGATTTTCAGACTCAACCTATCTTGTGTAACCATCTAGACTATGATACTGTTATAAAAGAAAGAGATTCATTGCTATCTGATTTAGATCAAGCAAGAAAAGATTTACACAAGAAAATAAATGATATTGCTCAGCTGCAAAGAGAACTTTATGAGTTAAGAAGAAAAGATATACTTGATAACATTCTAAGCATTGGTACTGTTTTCAACGGAAGAAAAGGTTTGGGATATGCTCCAAAGAAAAATCAACCCAAAAGAACTCAAACTATGTTTGTACCCAAGAACACAATGGCTAGAAAGAGAAATGAAGTTGATTCTATTACTTGCCATTTTTGTTTACGTCTTGGACACTATTCCTTTTCATGCCCTTATAAAACTAAGGATTCCAAGTTAGTTTGGGTCCCAAAACCTCAAACTTAGTATAGTCAAATAGAATTTAGTTGAGAAATGAACAAAAAGCTCCATCTTGCTATTTATATTGTCTTATCTCAACTAAACAAAAGATTTCATGCTTATTGTTAATTTTCTGCATTGTTGTACTGAAATAGAAACTTAGTCGGTCGAAGTATTGTCGACCGAACCATTAATCGGTCGAAGTATTGTCGACCGACCGAATGTCTATAACATATCAAAATTTACAGCAATTATTTTGGTCGAAAATTGGTCAACCGAGCTACATTTCTGTGTTTTCTGGTTTGTAATACAATAATCTTCTCGATCGACAAATTGTCGACCGAGACATATGTCGGTCGAACAATTGTCGACCGACTGGACTTCTGATTCAGAACTCTTATAAAAATATGTACTTAAATGATTCTAACCATATCGGACCATCACATGGGTACCAAAATCTACATTTTAATGCAGGAATGGGTGGTTGACAGTGGATGTTCCAAACATATGAACGGAAACAAGGATGCATTCCAAACCTTTGAAGAAAAGAAAAGTGGAACTGTCACCTTTGGAGACAATGGTAAGGGCAAAATCGTTGGAATAGGTAATGTTGGTACAAACCTTGAAATAAAGAATGTTCTACTCGTTGATGGTTTGCACCATAATTTGATAAGTGTTAGTCAATTATGTGATAGTGGTTATGATGTGTTATTTAACAAAACTTGCTGCAAGTTATTGATAGAAAACACTACAAATGTTGTTTATGAAGGAAATAGAGTTGGAAATCTTTATATCCTTAAACCTAACTCTATGAAATCAGTAGTGGGAAAATGCTTGCTTGCAAATGAAAATACCTTACAAGTATGGCATAAAAAGCTAGGACATGCTAGTTCACATGTTATTAAAAAGTTAGTGAAATATGATCTTGTTTGTGGATTGCCTACTTTATCTTTTGATCAAGTTGAAAACTGTGAACCATGCACAATGGGAAAGCAAACCAAAACCTCTTTTAAACCAAAACATGTACTTAGCACCAGTAGGTCCTTAGAATTAATTCATATGGATTTATTTGGACCCATGAGGACACAATCTATTGGTGGTAAAAGATACTGTTTTGTTATTGTTGATGATTATAGTAGATACACATGGGTACACTTTATTGCAACTAAAGATGATACTATTCATGTTTTCATACAATTTTGTTCCAAGATTGAAAATCTATTACAAAGCAAAATATGTACCATTAGAAGTGATCATGGTGGGGAATTTGAAAACCATATATTTGAAGAATTTTGTACATCTCAAGGGTACACTCATAATTTTTCTGCTCCACGCACCCCACAACAAAATGGTATAGTTGAAAGGAAAAATCGATCACTACAAGAAATGGCTAGAACTATGATGCTTGAACATAACACACCCAAAACCTTTTGGGCTGAAGCTGTAAACACTGCATGCTATGTGCTAAATAGAGTAACTGTTCACTCTCATTTAAAGAAAACTCCATATGAAATAATACATTCTAAGAAACCTAGAGTTGACTATTTTCATACCTTTGGCTCTACATGCTATATTTTAAATACCAAAGATGATAGAGATAAGTTTGACTCAAAATCACACAAAGCATTGTTTTTGGGATATTCCACTTCTAGCAAAGCTTTTAGAGTATATAACACTATATCTAGAAAAGTTGAAGAATCTATTCATGTTTCTTTTCATGAAGAGTCCAAATCTGAAAATCTAGAAATCATAGATCTCACTAATCAATTCGAAAATTTAAACATACCAAATGATAGTGAGAAAGGTACTACAAATAATCACCAAGCTGAACAACAACCTACACCTAGGCTTATAAAAGATCATCCTCAAGAATTAATTATTGGAGATCCAAATGATAAAGTCAAAACTCGGTCTTCCTTTAAAGATATTGCAAACATTGCTTTTGTTTCTATCATTGAACCTAAAAAGATATCTGAAGCTCTTAAAGATGACTATTGGATAATAGCCATGCAAGAAGAATTGAATCAATTTACTAAAAATGATGTATGGGATTTAGTTCCTAAACCACAAGATAAAACCATAATAGGAACTAAATGGGTTTTTAGGAACAAGCTAAATGAGGCAGGAGAAGTAATAAGGAATAAAGCTCGGTTAGTAGCACAAGGATATAATCAACAAGAAGGAATAGATTTTGATGAAACGTATGCACCGGTAGCTAGACTTGAAGCTATTAGAATGTTACTAGCTATTGCTGCACATAAAAACATCAAACTCTACCAAATGGATGTAAAAAGTGCATTTCTAAATGGCATCATTCAAGAAGAAGTATATGTTGCCCAACCACCTGGTTTTGAAATACCGGAAAAAAGGTGACTATGTTTATAAACTTAAGAAAGCACTTTATGGTTTAAAACAAGCACCTAGAAATTGGTATGAAAGGCTCAAGACATATCTTTTTGATAATGGTTTTTCTATTGGAAATTCAGACTCTACTTTATTTTTCAAAACATATACATCTGATTTCCTAGTTGTGCAAATATATGTTGATGACATTATTTTTGGAGCTTCTAATGATTCATTGTGCACACAATTTAGTGATATTATGCAAAAAGAATTTTAAATGAGCCTCATGGGTGAACTAACTTTCTTTCTTGGTTTTCAAATTAAGCAAACACCTGCCGGAATATTCATAAGCCAAGAAAAATATACTAAAGAACTCTTACAACGTTTTGGGATGGATCAGTGTAAACATGCTACTACTCCTATGGCTAATTCTATTAAGATTGATAAGGATGAAAATGGAGAACCTATTGATGATTCCTTATATAGAGCCATGATTGGTAGTTTGCTTTACTTAACTGCTTCTAGACCAGACATCATGTTTTCCGTTGGTCTGTGTGCTCGATTTCAATCACAACCCATGCACTCTCATTTTCTAGCAGTTAAACGAATTCTTCGTTACCTAGCCGGCACTACTTGCTTTGGTTTATGGTATCCAAAAGGACAATCCTTGGATTTTAAAGCTTATACTGATGCAGATTATGCTGGTTGTCGACTTGATCGCAAGAGTACTAGTGGTGGCTGTTTCTTATTAGGGAGAGCTTTAGTATCTTGATTTAGCAAGAAACAAAATACGGTTGCCCTATCTACAACTGAAGCTGAATATATGGCAGCCGGGTCTTGTTGTGCTCAAGTGCTTTATATGCAACAAGTATTAAACGATTACGGTTTTACTCTTTCATCTACGCCTATTTTTTGTGACAACACGAGCGCTATAAACTTAGCACACAATCCTATTTTACACAGCCGAGCTAAACATATTGAAATCCGTCATCATTTTTTAAGGGATCACATCTCCAAGAATCATATTTCCCTTCATCATGTTGATATGGAAGATCAATTGGCTGATATTTTTACAAAACCGCTTCCACTAGATCAATTTAACAAAATTAGGAAGCAATTGCTTATCACTCCTTTGGAAGATGTTTTCTTTGATATTTGTGCTACTTAAACAAAAACTCTTATTTGCATCATGATATTTTGGCTTTTAAATGGACATCTTTTTCATTAGATTTGATGGGACATCTAATTAAGGGGGAGTTTTTATTTCTAAATGGATATCTTTTTGAAATGACAAAGGGGGAGAAATAAATATAAAACTAAAACTTAGAAAAACTCAATCAATGAGTTTCATAAATAAACTCTTGGCTTTACATTGAAAGTTGCTATATTCCCTAGTGAATTGGATTTCATGTTCCATAATTCAAGGGGAATAATAAGCACACATTTTATAAACAAGAGGAAAAGCTACAAAAGGTAATCTAAAGGTATGAAACTCATATGGTTTATATTTCCTTTATTTTTATATTTAGGAAATGTTTGTCATTTTCAAAAAGGGGGAGATTGTTGGCTAAATGGACATCTATAAATCCCTTTGTTTTGATTATGACAAACATTTCATTCTTATTGATCTAACGAGCTACTTGAGTGTGCAGGATTAAGGTGGATGCCAAAGCAACTAGGGAAATCCATATGCTTACATGTTTATGTTTTCATGCAATGTAATCGCTTTGTAAAAACTTGTACAAATATATAATGTACAAGTACTTAGATTGCATGTAAATCAAGCGTTAGATCTTCCCTAGCTAAACATCACATTTAGATAAGTCATCCCCTTCAAATAGGATCACATATGCACACTCATACATATAGTTTAGTGCCTAAATTGAAACATTGAAACAGGATCAATCTCGGGCGACAAACTCCTCGACCGAGACACTCTCGGTCGACAATCTTCTCGACCGAGAAAGATCCAAAGTAGCCGTTAGACACAACTGACAAGGTAGTTGGCAGTTGGAGATAGACGTTGCAAATCACTTGTTCCAGAGAGCCTTTCGGTCGACAAAAGTTCAACCGAGTAGGTGTCTCGGTCGACCATTCCTCGACCGAGACGGTCTCTGACAGCAACTATAGAATTAATTAATTAGCCGTTGTTAAAGCAACAAATTTGTACCTAACGGCTAGTTAAGCACTTAGAAACCCCTAGAAGTTGTCTAGAACGTCCTTAAGCATCCTTAGGCCATTCCTATAAATAGGACAAGCCATAGGACACTCAAACACACTTGCTACACTTGAGAATTATTTGAGCATACTTTGAGCAATCTGTTTGTGAGAAAATTGAGCTTTGTGAACATTGGCTACTTCCTTCCTTAGCTCATAATTCGTGTCCTATAGGCTAGTATCTCCTACCCACTGCAATCACAAGTCCACACACTTGGTTAGGAGATCTATACGCTTGATCTAGGCAAATCAAGCCTTGGGCTACAAAGGATAAGTTGTAATTTCCTTTTTCTTTCTTGTTCTCTATCACCGTTTGTACTCTCCTTGCTACTCCTAGGTTGGAGGCTGCTGATTGGAGAGGGTGGAGTTCTTCTTGGTGAAGAAGGTGACTTTGAGATACTTCAGAAGGCTGGTGCAACGGGAGGTTACTTCTAGAGAGGAAGGCTACTTCAAGGGGGAGCTTGGAGTTACTTCAAGAAGGCTACCTCAAAGTTGGTGCACCTACTTCAAGTGAAGGTTGTTCAAAGGGTGTAAAGGAAAGTATTGTATTTTGTATAAATCCTTGGGAAGGTAATAAAATAAATACTTTCAAAATCCCAGTTGGGTAAGCAACCGGGTAGTGGACTGACAACTTTAGTAGTTGCTAAAGTTGGAACCACTCTAAACACCTGTCTCCTTCTTCTAATTTCAATTGTGGTTGTTTGAGTTCAATAAATTGTTAAAATTATTTAAAAACTCTATTCACCCCCCCCTCTAGTGTTTTTCAAACTGTTCTATCTATGTTAATCCCTGTTGTTTTGGAATTTTTATAGCCGGTAACTACATATAAGGATGTGGTTTGTACCTTTGTCCCCTTTCAGGTGTTTTGGAATATATTTACCCAAATTTTCCAAAAAAATAGTGATGTGTCCTTTCTATAGATTGCATTTATCTAAGCATACAGAAATTGCGATCCTGTGTATTAGACATTCTGTGTGCATCTTGATATTGATGCTCCCCTAACTGCCATTAGTTTTTGGGGAGCATATGACATCCCAATTTGCAAGGTGTATCTTTTTTCCATATGTTCCCACAAGATAGACCATCTAATACGATCAATGATATGTAGGATTTTGATAGGTAGTGGGATACAACTGAGGGAGTATGTCATTAAAGAAGTGAGAGAGTTGTTAAGGAGTGTAATTTGTTTAGACAAATTGATAAATTGTTTTCTACGAGCTAAGTCTGTGTTTCATGCATTGATGATTGTTTCAATAGAGTAGGGATGTTTTAATGGGGATATAGGTAAATAAAAGTAATTTAACATAAATTGTTCTAATTTGAAATTAAGTAGTGAGTGATATCTATACATCTAATGTTGGTATGAAAGGGTTCCAAGGTTAGAGGTTTTTTGGAAGTTGATTTTGAGTCATGAAAGGTAAAAAAATGATCCAAAAATGTCAAGCATGTTAATAACATTATTATGACCAAGGGAGATGAAAATAGTAGTATCATATACATATTGTTTGATGTTTTCATGGTAATGTTTTGGGGTTTCTATGAGTCTATGTGGTGTACCAAGATGAATCATTCGAGTGAAAATGGATGTGACTATAATGAATATGTAGAGAGATAAGGGATATCCTTATCTAATCCCATTGGACTTTGCAAAGTACCCAAATGGTGAACTGATGAGAGTAGACAAGTGACATGAGTTGATACATGATGGAATCTATTGTATCCATCTATGTGGAAAACCATATCATTTCAAGCAGTTGATAAGAAAAGTCTAGCTGGATGTTATCAAAAGCTTTTCCAAAGTCAAGTTTAACATCAATTGAGGAATGTGATGAGTATGATATGTGTCTATGGTCTCTTTGACCATGACACAATCATCTTGAATGCCCCTGTTCTTGAGACATACAAATTATTGTTTCTTATGATCTCCTCTAATGCATGATTCATCCTAGAGTTGATTGTTTTGGCTCTAATTTTTTATATAGCATTAATGAGGAAGATATGCTTAAATTGGTTTATTTTTGTCGGTTGCTCCACCTTTTTAATTGGTGCTATTTGTGTTTGATTAAAAACTTCAATATGTGAGATGATATCACCATGATGGTGCACGCAACTGCATAGGTTGATAACATCAGTTTTGATGTGTTCCCAAATAATAGGATAGAAATCTAAGCTAAACACGTCACGTCTAGATGATTTGTTGCATCGACGTTGTCAACCTCATCTTTTATTTCAACTTCAAAGAATGTTCATATGAGTTGTTTGGCATAAGATACTCCGCTTTATATGGATGTTGCCAGAGATCTGATGTTTGTTGTTGAATAGGTTCTAGAAGTATTCTAATATGTGGATGTGATGATGTTTTGATTGGTTGTTTTGGTCCCTAGAATGTCAAGATAGTAGATTGATGTTTTTCTTTTATTGTTGTTGCAATATTTGTGGAAAAATTTCATATTTTTCATCTCCTTTGTTTAGCCACTTAATCTTGGCTGTTTTTTCACATAAATTCATTTTGTAATAGTAGGTGATCTGTATCTACTTTTAACAAGAGTATGTATGCATGATAACCAATGGGGCTGATGTACTGGAGGTCAAGTTTATTTTCTTTATTTTTTAACCTCCCAACTATTGTTTCAAAATGTGTTTTGATTTCATATTATAAGTTTTTTTTCTTTATTTCTTAATCTTGTTTTAGAAGTTATAGCCATGTTCAAGGTTTTGTGGAGGTAGCCAATATTCCTTGACTATTTTTTTCATAATTTTTATTTGTAATCTAGAACTTCTCAAATCGAAACAGGTTTGTATCCCCAGGGAATATGTTGTTTGTTCATGAGGACGGGGAAGTGGCCTAAGATCAGACGAGAGGTAGGACCAACTATCATGAGCGGGTAGATCTCATACCATAATTGTAAACATAGATATCAGACTAAGTTGGCCCATGTGTTCCCTTTATTCCATGTAAGAGGTTGATAATTCTACAAAATGAAAGTCACAATATAATTAGAAAAGGAAGCATTGTGTCAAGTGTGCTAATTTGTTTGAGTTTGGTGTTGTGATTTATTTTGAGTTTTGTTTAGTGAGGTTGAAATGACCACTAATTAGCCCTAGAGTCGAGGCATATCTGTTGGAAATATGTTATAACTCTGATAAAGAATTTATTTTATCATAACTAGGATCTCCATGGACATTCGTAAAGGCCCAATTATAGTTGTCTTCATTTTTTATGGAGATAGTGATATTGTATGTTTTAACATCTTGGCTGATAATTTGAAAATTTATCCCGTTCAACTTGATGATGATTCCTTATTTAAATCCACTGGGAGGGATTTGTATAGAACTAAGTATATGATTTCTACCTATGATTTTAAGTGGAAATGGGACATAATAGTTTTAATTTATGGAAGAGTGATGAGATTTTGTTTTTGAAAATATAATGTCTGATTGTTTTATGCCTAATAGTACTAACAACACCACATAAATTACATGATGAGATAATCATATAAGTGTTGTAAAACTAAAAATCTATCAATGGGCACCTAGTTGGCAAGTTCTTGGATCTTGTTAATGGAGATGTGGATAGGCACCTATTATTTCTCCGACCCATAAATGATTCGAGATCTAAGAGTGCTAGGTTCACATTTAATGCAGTGTCAAATTCTATCCCTAGATGAGATGTGAATGTTGTATATGATTGGGTGTCAGACCATGAAGTGATGTTGTTGATTTGGTTTATAGAATGTTTGAGTCTAGTAAAAATCATATGAGAATAAAATAATATATTATGAACAGGTATCACCCACATAGGATGCACCTGGCTCACCTATTGTAAAGAAGTTCTTCTTCTTGGTGAACTCCTATGTTGTTTCAGCTATTTGATTTATTTGATAATCTCTAATCTAAGTCAGTTAACAGTCTATCTTTTGAGACAAGGAGAAGATTGTTCTTGCTTGTTTATTGAATGATTAGGGGCAGTAAGAGTTTTTTGTGTTGTTCTTAATTTTTGTAATATTGGGTATGGAACTATGGGGTTGTTTATGAGAATTGGGGTTGACATGGTCTACTAATGGAGGAGGTTACAATTTCATTCTTTCCTCACCCATGGTAGTTTCTTTCTAGTTGTGATTGAGTGTTTATATCACTGGGTGGGAGTCTCTTCCCAGAAGGGAAGAACCATTTAGGCATGGCTACATAAGTCAGAGAACATCATAGGAACATATCTAGGGTTTTTAGATGGAATCTTGATAGTGTAAATGAATTCCCCAAATTTGATCTTGAGGGTGTCATGGAGTTTAATTACTTGTTTAATAGGGAAGACAAAGATGCTTTGACATATTTGGTAGTTTGTAAGGTATTTGGGCTAGTGAATCATAGAGTGGTTCCTACAAAATGCATAATGGATTTGAGAACATCCACTTCCCATATATGTGAAGGTAGATTTGTGATGGACATCCATCTGGATCTTTTAGAGTCCACAAGAAATGGACCTCTATCAACATGCCATTTTGTTATGTGAGTCTAAGCTAAGATATCACCATGTGGGATACTTATGGTTTTCCTAGGGATGGTCGAGTTTGGTATGCACTGGGAGGGAGTAAATGAGTTGTGATAAGAAGATAATCTTATGTTTGAGAACAATGCAACCTAAAATGAAGAGTGCAATAATAGGTGACACCAAAGATGTTGACACTGTGGTTTTCCAAGTTCTTTTGAATTGTCACTCGGACACTAAGATTGGTGTAACATTAGAACTGTGAGATCTATTCAAATTCTTGATGCATCTACCAGAAGGTGGTCGATACCTAGGGTTGGGTAGGTGTAAGAGAAATGGCATGC
The DNA here is from genome assembly GCA_963693085.1 of Alisma plantago-aquatica. Lineage (NCBI taxonomy): Eukaryota > Viridiplantae > Streptophyta > Magnoliopsida > Alismatales > Alismataceae > Alisma > Alisma plantago-aquatica. The sequence goes on along the minus strand of OY856412.1, from coordinate 1,280,512,923 downwards.
ACCTTTTCATGTAAAGCAAAATTTTAGGATTTTGCAATAATGATGGGAATTTCATGTCTTATTACATCTCTTCCATCTAAGTTGTTACCGAGAAGGTTTGTGTTTCTTGGTAACCAAGGTCCATCCAAAAAATGGGGCAAGAGATGAAAAGAACGTCGCTCAGAGGGAAAAGGAGGAATACAAAAGGCAGGAATGAGATTGGGGTTGGATTCACGAGAGAAGCAGATGAGAGCTCAGATTGATGAATATCCATATTTGGGCATATTACTAATCATGGAATCATCTAGCATATAGTCTATCAGGTTGAATAGACAAATTTGATTGTATTAAAAAGTTGAAGTTGTGTTTAAAATACCTATTGTTGCATGGATGATAAATCTCACTCATATATCTGACCATACTGTGAAATTTGAAAGTGGTTGTATCTTCAAGGGATGACGTAGAATAGTTTCTCATATTGTCTAAGTCTATTACTATAGGACTAATATTTTCCTGAGTTTGTTTTTAGTGTATTTTGTGGATGAATATGTGATCATATGATGGACCTGAGTCAATTAGTTTCTCTTCATCATGGCCTACATAGTGGAAGAGTAGGTGCAACAAGGTCTCCATTTTCTCATCAAACACCTATAGATGGATTAAATTGTCTGCTATTGGACATAAGGGTATGATACATCCTATAGGTAGACCCAATTCCTACATCATGTCATCCTATCCCCGGTAAGCTATGAGCCTCTACTACAGATCAACAATGAGGCAGACTCAAAAATGTATTTTACCCACAAGGATGTTGATCCATCCTAGTTCCAGATCCACTTGAAGATAACATTAGGCCCTAGGTAGAGTGATTGCCTGAAAGGTGTTTCTATCTATCATGATGTTGAGTGTCTTTGGCAGGGGAACCATCAGATATTTATAATCTATGATGTTGGGGTAGTGAGTTATTGATTGTTTTCTATTGATCCATGTATCATAATAACTCTTATTGTTTTGTGGATTTGCGATAACTTTGATATGGTGGGAGGTTGTAGGTCAGAGACCTAGAAGTGATAGATGTTATGAGAGAAGACCTCATGTGTGCATATTCACGCTCATTGGTGAAAATGATGTAGCAGGGATAGTGGAATGTCAATCTTCCCTGTAGTCATTGAAGGGGTGTACAAGTGTTTGGGCACTTTCAGTCAGAGTGGGGGGTTAGTTGACCATGGTTTTGTACTAAGAGTAGCTCATGATATCAACTCCCTTAGGAAGGGTGGCTCAAGGTATCAACTTTGAATGCATCATTGTTTCCCCATAGGAAGATAATGGGATTGAACTGTATCTAGGAGGCCATATTATGATTTAGAGTGGTGTTGATCCTAGCTATTGTTTTTATCACCATGGTGAGGAGCAGAAGTAGTTGTTGCAAGATTGAATATGAAGATGATGTTGTTAGTCGTTGTTTCTATAGATAAGGTAGAGTTTCTCTCTTTGGATGAGATGTCAAACTATTGCAACTAATACTTAGTTTACTTTTGAACCATACACATGTATTCATGATTCCAATTGTTGATCTCTCTTTTAAAAGAAAACAATGTTGTTGCCTCTCATATCACCTTTTCAGAACAACAATAAGGGATAAGCTCCGTACTTCCAAAGCCACTAACAAACCTTAAGGTTTGTATTCAAACATAATATTAAAAAAACTCCAACTTGTTATTTCATTAAAGGAGAAAACAAAATTTGAATGGACTCATTCAATTAATTATAAGCCACAATAGTATTTACTACATATTTGTTCTTATTTGTGGAATATTAGTTAAATGGAAAACAAAGCAAACTTTATTAAATAAAGAATTTGATATTTTAATAAATCAAGTGGTTAGGCTAGCAAACAACAACTTTAGCAACCAGTTGTCGCTTTGTTAATTAAATTTCATGTAAAAAGAATGGAAAAACCAAAATAATATATTTTTTCTAAAGTTAATAACCAACATAACACATTTTTAAAAATAATTTTCAATACAACATTTTTTCAGATGAATGTCTAATTTTTTGAGACATTAGTTGTTCTAGGCAAACACCTAAAATCTGGGAAAATTACCTATATCGAAATTTGTATGTTTAGAAGCCTACAATGAAATTTGGCGCATAAACATCATATTCTATTGATGTTGCACTAAATGTGCCCAAAAGTTAGGCTCATTCATACTGAAACAACCATTTATGAAAAGGCTAATAAGTATTAAAATGGATTCTTCATTGTTTCCACCTAAATGCACCCAAAATGTGGGGCAATTTTAGGGAGCAACCATTCATAATAAGTCTCTCTTGCTCACTTCTCGTCAATCAAAATAATTAGATTTTCACTTCTTTCTTCCATATAATTTTAAGTATTTGGTTTACTCTACCTTTGAATCTATTCTAGAACATTTATGATTTTTTTATATTTAGTGGAGCTCTGATCAAGATATTATAGATATTTTTTTATTCTTCTACTTTTACTTATTCTGATCTCTAACCATCTATCATTTTGTTCTTCATCTATTGAATGTTTCACATCATAACTAAGTTATAGGTTTTATAATATTCTTTCTTTAAACAAATAGAAGTTGTCATTAGTTGTAACCACCATAAGTATCAACCCTTATGTGAACATCTAATTTTATGAAAACTTGATTTTTAACTGAACTTAGGTGATCTCAAAATGATAGCGTAATAAATAGGATTCTATGACTGATTGTACTGTATTACTCTATATACATATTTGGATTTTTGTTGTCTTGAAATGTGTCAAACTTAGTTATGATTTGTAACACAAAAGAAAGCTAACAAACTTTTGTCAATACTTCAATATAGGAAAATTTCCAATTCCTCATTCTTATTATTCATGAAGTAGAGGTTACACCATGATGACTACTGAGGATCTAATGGTATGTACTTTAGTTTATCTTTTAGGACGATCTCGATATCCACAATGAATAATATAAGACACTTGAAATCACATATGCATGATGTGCTTGAAATAGTCCTACTAGGTACTCCATCACCATATCTTATATGCATTCGAGTGATTCAGTTATACATGTCAAATATATTTATGATGATACATATAGGATCATGAAAAGATTATAGTCTATTTAATACCTTTATTTATATGTACACACATGTATGTCAGTTAAATGGTCCTTATTATTAGTTATTTACTAGCAAGGAATATATGAGCCTTGGAGTTAGGTTGAGTCATTTAAGCCTAATGAAATTACTAGTGTAGATGGAGTTGACCAATAGTGACATGTACATCAATCAATGCTAATGGAATTATCTCTGAATATGACAATGATACTAGTGATGATCTACACATATCCTCATATGATGATGTAGTAAATGATCCTAGTCTAGAACATTTCAAAACTCGTGATAGCACAACTTCCATGAAAGCATCCAGATTATTGAGAATGACTAGGTAGATCATAATATTTTAGGAAACTATTTTTTTCTTTCGTATGATGAATGTGTTGTTAATTTGAAGCACTTGATTGTATAGAATAATCCTATCATTTGGGTGAGGCAATTTGATGAGGAGTTGTATTTCATCTGAAAAGGGATTTACTAGAAAAGTTGCATGCATGCTTGATAAAAATAGTGTTCAAGATAAGACCCATATATCTATCAACAAAATCGGTCACCTTAAACTATGTATATGATAATTGTCATTGAAGGTTGAACGCCCATGCTTCTATAAATGTTAGAGGTTTTTTTTAGATAAAATTATCTAAATCTTAACAAAAACATCATAGTGCTATTGGAGATCATAGTACTGGGCAATTTTTGATACTGTATGAATGATCATTCATGTTCTACTGGTACATCTTGATATGAGCATAAGGAATATCCACAACAAATTTAGTGCCTACTCTATCTAAGCATAACTTATAAAAAGGTATGTCATGCTAGAAGGAATATTATTAGCCAAAGTTTAAGGATATGAGAAGGTTCAAGTTACAATAAAATGTGTTTCTTGATTTTCATTTCTCAATACATTTCAAGGACTATATGTAGTACCATAACTATTTATACACTATGGATATGTAAGGAATTGTTCAGTTTGCTAGGCATATGGATAGTTTACTGAAGGATGACCTCATTGTTGCTTTATTCTCTATATTTATGGTACATTTCTTACTTGTAAATCACAAAGTACTCTTCTTATTGTGAATTCCATTAATGTTCATTGGGGTATTTTCTAAGTGATACTAGGGTATAACAGTGAGTTCTCAGATTTATTTTTCAACATGTGCTAATTATACCATTAATGAACCCTAAAGTAAGCATCATCATCTAAATTAAGAATCATCAATAATCAATATCACCTAGATCAGGTTTCATATTTAGTTTCTAAGTGATACTAGGGTACACCATTGAGTTTCTCAGATTTAATTTTCGACATGTGCTAACTATACCATTAATGAACCCTAAAGTAAGCATCATCATCTAAATTAAGAATAAGCAATAAGAAACCACCATAAGTCTAAGCTAAGGGTCTTATAATAAGCCAGACATTTTTTTAAGTCCAAGGAATTGTTGTGGGAATTTATCAAACATATGAGCCATTTATAATGTATTTTCTATGATCTGGTTTGATTTTAATATTTTAAAAGGAATTTACCTTTATAATGGACTTGAGTCTATCGGTTGAGTCTGGAAACCATTCATTTCATCTTGGTTTGAATCTAGGTAAAACCACTAAGCTGACCGTCCCTCTATCTCAAGCATGATGCTTTTTCCTGGTAGGTTGGACACCTACATGCATCTGGTCTTACAAGTAGTCACCTTGAGTTTGCACACCGATGAGGAAATCCATCTTATATCTCCGCAAAAACCTTTATGTCTTTCTTTGGCACCAAAGAAGGGAATTTGGTGGGTAAAGAGAGGCGGACAACCTCAGGATCAAAGGGGTCTAGATATAGGGTCCATGGAGGCATCTTTCTTGAAGCAATATGGTGTTAGGCAACCTGTAACCTCGACCTCAAACACCACACAGGAATATTGAGTCATCCAAGGTGACTTGGCTGAAATCTCACTTCTGAAAGAAGTCAGAGTCACCGGAGTTCCCAAACTCCAAGTCCACCCACTTCTTCAACACCAAGTCAGAGGATGGAATTAGTGGAAGCAAGGTTTCTTCCTCAACACTTGTCTCAAGTTCTAGAGGCCTCAAGGAGATCTGCATCTCCTTCCAGACCTAGGATATATCTTGATATAGATTCAAACATGCCTGAAGATCATCTTCCACCCTTTATACCTCTTCCCAAAACTATCTCACACCTCTATGTAACCCCTCCTCTCACTTATTCTGTATTTGTAGTTGAGAACTAGGGTCAGTGGAGGGATGGATCTTCCTCATTTCTCCACAGAAAATCCCAAAATAGGGGTTGTTAGGATCCAGAGGGGGTGGTGGAGTCAAGCAACCTATCTATCATTCCTTGTATCTTGCCAAGACTCATTCAATATGAGTCCATATTGTAGCCACCTACTATTGCCATTTTAGAGTAAGGATATGATGAAGCCAATTGTGTAGCATACATAATACACATATTATTATATGACTATAGTCTCAATCTTCATTAATCAAATATTCTAAGATCTTCAATCTAGAATAACTTTCAATTGGAATCTCCATTAGAACTGAAATTTTAAGTATATGATCATCGTGACCTAATTAAGCTTTCCTACAAATTTGATTCACAAAATCCATTGTTTGAAAAATTAATTAACTCCTCCAAACATCTTCATATTTCTGGGTATTATTGTCAGTGTGATTACCATTTTGTCCATACAACTTTGAGTGACTTATTCTAATCATATGACACATCGAGATCCATTAATATCCATTTGTATAGTCCATAAACATCCTCAATTGGATGTTAGGCTCATAACTACTCAAAAATCACCATAATTGAACTCAATTATGTCTAATAATCATTAATTGCATCTATGGTTAAACTTTTTTTGGTAAAAAGAGTTGATAATTAAACAAACCATTGCTCAATTTGGTATCAATTATCCAAATAACATTCATGGTATTGAAATACTATAGTGGACACATAAACCCTAAATTTTTTGTCATTACATTCAACCTGTAAGGAGGTAGGATCACCCCTTACTATTTTTTTTTGAAGAATTAAAATCCATTCCAAACACATTCAAAGGTATGTTGTAATAGGTATAAATTTTCCAAATTTATTATAATGGTATGCAAAAGACCAAAGTGTAGAAGTGGAATAAAAATAACTGACTATATTCAACTTTCATAAAAGATTACACAAGTATATCAAAATCTCCCATTACGGTTTACAACAAGATACAACAAAAATGATCTAGATAGAGGGAAGTCTAAACTACTTCAAATCTTGTCTCTAGAGAAACATCTCCAAGTGCTAGGTCTATGTCTACAACTATGTTCTCCTGGTTCAACTCAACAACTTGTCCTAACCTGGGTGGTTGGGAGAGCACCCAACAAAAGGGAAAGTAAACAAGGTATGTGTCAACATTATGAACAAGTACAAGAGATAAGAAAATAACATGAAACATAAAGATATTGAATGATCATAAGATGAGAAGGACAAGAGAATTAGGCATAATCAAATAGATTCTTTCCATAACAAAAATATAACAAAAGAATTGCATGCATCATTAATATTGACTACTTTAACTAAGCAGGGTTGAGGCACCTACTGGATCTTCAACCTATAGGTGAGGGGAGAATTAATACATTCCCAGTCACCTATAAAAATTTTATAGGGGAGAAATAACACATTCCCTAGGGGGAGAATGAGACGTTCCCCATGGAGAATTAACATGCCCTAACTATGGGTGGTTGTACATAAGTACTAGTATTATAGATAAATAGTCTAATAAAATCATCATGCTAGAAAAGAATCCATGGCATGTAATAACATCACATAAGTAGAACACAGTAGTGGGGTACCAAGACCCAAGAAAGAATATCTCAAATCTAATTTTGAGGCTATTTGAATAAGAGAACTATTAATAAAGGAAATAGGGTTCTTTTCAAGCCTCATTAGGGAAAATAGGGTTGGTTCACAATTATCCCAACTTATGGTGTAAGGAATGCAAATACCTCTCATAAGATTTCAACTACCAACTTTCATCACTTTATTGAGTCCAAGATCAACTTTTTCTATTTCTAATGTATAACCATGTATTGGTGTAGGTTATATGCAATAATGTAAAGAAAACCCTTATTTTTGAATTTTTGAGAAAAACCTCAATTTAGACTCTGAAAATATCACCATTTATCTTATTATGTTCTCTTGATTAAGAAAACATATGATTTTGTATATTTTGAAGTTATGATGTTTATAGTGTATTTTTGGTGATTTTTAAGTGATTAAATCAATTTCTAGAAAACCAATTTCTAGAAAACCACCACCGACAAAACTCAAAACCAATACTTGAAAATATTTTTATTAAAAATAATATGTTTTTTGAGTCCCTAAAATATTTTACTTTAATTTTTGGACAAACAAATCAAAAGTTATGAATTATTGAAATTCGACCAATCAGAAATCGACACATCATCAAATCGAATGAGACAAGCGAAGAGAGAGGGAGAGGGAGAAAACACCATTTGACGCAAGATCAGGTTTGAAGTTGCATATGTAACCAAACTAGACCTTCTAGAGAAGGTAAAACAGCGAGAAACCAAAACCCTAGAAGAACATGGCAAATAGAGATGGAGATCATCGATTTTAAACATAGAAGCATGAGTTTTAAGCATGTAGTAAGCAATATATGAGAAGGGGGTTAAAAAAACTCACCTCTAGAAAGGTAAGAAGGTCCAAACAGAAAGGATCCCGAGATTAGAAGGTTTGGTTGCTCCAAGCCAAGCTCCTTTCTTGGACAAAGATCACCCTCTCCACTTTAGAGGTGCAAACCCTAGCAAAAGAGCATGGAGATGAGATGTTTTAGGGCTCGAGGTGAAGTTTTACCATGGAAGGTCATGGTTCTGACCTAGAAAAAGGTGGGAGGAAGACTAACAACATGAAAACAAGGAAGGAAAGGAGGATACTTACTAGTTTTGGTCGAAATCACCAAGGAGGAGCTTAAGAAATCCTAAACAGAGAAATTTGGAACCCTAGGAGCCTTCTTCACCAAGGTAGGCATCCTCTTTTACCTTGGGACAGAAACTTCATGGCCAAACATATAAGTAACAATGATATAAGCTTGAGGAAAGAGAAGGAGAGGATTTCTTCATAGATTGGGAGGTGGGAAGGGGTAGGCATGGCTTTATAAAGAAGGGGGCAAGCATGAGGTGTCTGTGGGACTTTCCATGTGTCCTTAGGCTAAGGCTTCATGGCCATAAAAGAGGACAACTCATAGAGACTTCTTGTATATCCAAGGCTGGTCCTAAAATCCCATGGAAACTTATAGGCCATCCCCACCGTCCCCCAATCAAAGAAATAATCCCATTGGTTGATAGCTTTTAAAGATAAGCTCATTTATAAAGAGGGTAATCCCTATAATGCCCTTGGAAAGTAACACCTTCAAACCAAGGTGAAACTAGGTGCCCCATGGTTCAAAAACTCAATAATGGTAAGGGAATATATAAATATTATAATTCATGTGACAATTTGCAAAGAAAACCTCTGAATTGGATAAATTCAATAAAAGTCTAAAATGTGCATATAATTGCATGACTTGCACAAACAACATCCAAATTGGACCAAACTTGAAACTTAACCTTGTATCATGATTTCAAAACACCTCACAAGGTTATA